>JBAMJR010000003.1:1035000-1060000 GCA_038501785.1 Myoxocephalus aenaeus | reverse complement strand
ATATGTATTGCGCTGGTTGTCACCCATCTATCTCAACAATAAAACAAACAAGTCAATCGGCAAAAGTTTGCAAAAAGCGTGGGCTTTCACAACTAAAGGGGGCGCTAGCGAGCTATTTTTTCCGACTTTTGGCCGACACCCAATTCAGATTGGCACTTTCGCCAAGTCGGATGGGTGTGAAAATTTTGAAGAATGTAGGTTTATCCCAAGCACCTCTTTTCCCTGCATAACCGTGGAGAATAATAATAATAATAAATAAACATTAGAATAACAATAGGTCCTCGACTCTGACTACGTCAGTGCTCGGGCCCTAAAAAGGTATGGTTTATAGTATAGAAACTTATTTAACAATATAGGCGAAATAATTGCAAAAAAAAAAACGTAATCGATATCCCTGTCTAGCTGAAACGGTCAACTATGCAGAATCAAAAAGCGCTCTAATTGAACTTTAATATCACCGTGATGTTGTCTGTATTTGTGCCAATACTTCCCTTAACTGAAGCCCACATAGAGAGCTCTCCGTACGGAGCGGTGTACCTGTCCCCGCCGCTGGACAACAGCTGGAGAAGGTGAGTCCAAAACATCTGAATGTCTTCTTCCTCTAAACTTCAGTATTTTACAACGGGAACAGTTGTAACTGCCAGCGTTCGATCAAACACGAGCGAGAAAGATGTGCAAGGCAGACGACCTTCATGTTTTAGTTTTTACTGTTTTGTTTTTTTGCAGGATCGTTTCAGGTGCTGTGCTCGTTTCTGGGAAGGCGCGTCCACCTAAAGGTGTTTGACAGATGGCCTTTTCTCGTTAAAGGTCGCGCCCGGCAGCGTCCGTCCTGCTGTTTAGGGATTGTGTGTAAATCTCCAGCTTTTGCAGAAACGTAGTAGAAACACTACCGCTTCTCCTCTGTGTTTTACAAGAGAGAGAGACTGATGGTCCTGTGATGAAGAAGCTCCTCCCCCACTCGCTCTTGCTCTCCACTCTTGTGGTTTTTTTCCATGTGCTGCCGGTTTGGCCGGCTGCCAGTCGCCCTTCCCCTCGTCTTCCTCGAGCTCGATCTTTTAACGGCTCGCGCTGGAGAAGAGAAAGGAGGCCCGCACGCCCTCCTCGTCATTGTTGACTGCACATAAAGAACAAGAGAAAAAACAGGTTGGCTGACGAGAACGTCCTGGCGGGACGGGCAGACAGACGTTTACAAATATATTTTGAAATGTAATTAAATGAGTAGATTCTCCGTCTGCAGGCGTGGCGACTAAAGGCCTAAAGACATCTTTACTGGAGCATAAATCAGTTTTTTCTCTTTTATATTCCGTAAAGCGATGGACCGCAGCCACAAACTGATTTTCCGTTGGTGCACACACACACACACACACACACACACACACACACACACACACACGGTCGCTGAGGACATGACGGTCCTCGCCTGATTTTTGACGGCTTCAAATCAAAAACCTTCCTGCTTTTAGAACCGTTAAACAAAGAATATGTTTGTGTAACCTTGTGAGGCGGCGAAGCTTTTATGCTCCGTCCATCACTCCGCACAGACTTCTATACAACCAGAGGAGTCGCCCCCTGGGGGTCAGGAGAGAGAATGCAGCTTTAACACGATGCCTATACGTCTATACAACCAGAGGAGTCACCCCATGTTGGAAGTTGGAGAGAGAATGCAGCTTTAACACATGAAGCATATACTTCTATACAACCAGAGGAGTCACCCCCTGGTGGTCAGGAGAGAGAATGCAGCTTTAACACATGAAGCATATACTTCTATACAACCAGAGGAGTCGCCCCCTGCTGGTCAGGAGAGAGAATGCAGCTTTAACACATGAAGCATAGACTTCTATACAACCAGAGGAGTCGCCCCCTGGTGGTCAGTAGAGAGAATGCAGCTTTAACACATGAAGCATATACTTCTATACAACCAGAGGAGTCGCCCCCTGGTGGTCAGTGGAGAGAATGCAGCTTTAACACATGAAGCGTGAGTTAATCCTACCTTTTTATGGTTGATTTACAGTCATGTGAACGAGTAGAACGGACAGAAGCAGTAGGATACAACGTGTCCTCATTGAGGTGTAACTTGAGGCCCATGCAGCAGACGAAACGTGGAAAGATCAAATAGATTTCCCTTAACGAATTGACAACGATATATTAATCTGCATAGCATTAGCATAAAATATGTTGTCATTAATTTAATTTCCTAATTCCAAGTCACAGAGTTCATGCAAAACTCTACAATTTCAATATTTAGTTTGTAATTGCACTCAGAAACCAGAATTGCTTGACTTGTCAGGCTCATATCTCCATTGAAACCTTGTATTTTCATGAATTCCATCATGATTAATCTCGTTTCAACAGACCTAGGTCACAACCTTGTCCTGTAACTCGAGTGAGCAAAGTGATCAACGGTACACGAGCTTGTGTTTGCACAATCTATGTTGTGTTTTTACTCTTGGACTGCTGATAGTCTTGAAGCCTAAATGAAGACATAACACTCTGTTGGAGGTAAAAGGGAAATCAGACCAGATGGTTTAGGCAGGTGGAGTTTTCTTTGATTGGCCTGCTGGGAAATCCCATTGAAGAAAACTCTCTTTAGTTTATTTTCCTGATCACTGCCTCGACTTAAAGGCCAATTCTCCACCTTTGCATGTGAATGTCCTTTTTATGCGTTGATGGTAAATGCAGCGATAAATTCCTCGGTGCTGCTTATTGACCCAGAAAGCTGGTAGAGCTGTGCCTATATGTACCAGCATGCATTGCGTGGGAGCTTTTGGTTGCCTCCGGCCATCTCCTCTCTACACCGCTAATGCAGCTGCATGCTTGGCGCCTCCTCTCTGCGTTTGGTCGACCATATTCTCTCTTATTCTAACTTTTATGGGCAGAAATAAACTGAAAACGTGTCAGTTTGCTGTAAAATCAGCCGTTCTCAGCTGTTTTTTTATGGATTAATCCGTCAACCTCTATTATTTACTCGATGGACTTTACAACCAGTTTAGGAAGCTCTACTTTCGAGTGGCATCCAGAGACCACGCCCCCTGCTGGCCAATATAGAGACGCACTGAGGAGTTCAACGCTTCAATTTACCATCAACACTGATTGGACGTCCACAGAAAAAGGTGCCGAGTTCTCCCGTTAGGGTCTCCGATGCTCTTGAGGTCGATTCCCCCGGTAGGGACGAGCGGGGGAATCGACCTCGCGGGTTGGCAGGTGTGTCCAAACTCCAACAACATCTCCAGTACGTTCCAGCCAGTCGGCTCTGAAGGAGAGCCACAGCACTTTTTAACCATTTTAAGAGCTTTATTCACCTCAGCGGCGATCGGCTTTCTGCCGTTTCCACCCGGCGTTTCGAGCAAAAACCTCCGAGATCAACGGGGATGCGGATATTTTTCAAAAATGCACCAATTCCATTCTGTTTTTACTGCTGCGTGTTTGGATTAAGGTGGCTCGTGCCAAGCTTCCCAGTCTCTCTGAGTTCAGTGAGTCATCAGAAATGCAGTCGTTCTCATAGCCTTTCACCGCTCCATGACCAGCAGTCTGGCACACAGAGTGTATCTTCCCTCTGGATCTTGTGAGGCTGTTTCTTCTCTTCTCTCTTTCAGGAAAATAAGTAGTGATTTCCCATCTTTGACCATCTGTACAGTGTCAAGCCATCGTTTTTCTTTTTTTTTAAATATGTATAATCACCATCTGTCCTCTAGAGTAGTAGTTTCGAAACGTTTCTTTTTCTGGGGAAATTACAAACCAACGCAACCCAACATGTTATATCAATTAATCGTGAGAAGAGTCATTATTGTTACGCACATAAACATTCCCAACCATTTTTACTCACATTTCTGCGTCACCTTATAATATCTTGTATGGGTAAACCAGCCATTGAGAAGAGATTGAGTCACAACATTACGCTGGCCTTTCATATCAAGTTCAATGTTAAAAGTACGTTACTATTAGTATAATATTGGGCATGAAAGACTCTTACTGAACACCCAGAGGAGACTTTCTTGAAAGGTATTGGTCCTTGAGTCCTGAGACATTGTAGACCATCTGTTTCAGGGTCAGAACCTCGGTCCAGTCCCACGCCCTCGTCCGGTTCCACTCGCCCATCTTTGGTCTGCTATTCCCGTACCAGCCTCTCTCGGGATGAATTTCTCAGACCAAGCTCCCTGGAGATCGCTCTGTAGATCTGAACGTTTCCCTCTTTGGGAGATGCAGTGTGATGATTCTTCGAGGGCTTTTTTTATCCTCCGTCTAGGTGACCTGATTGCTGCCCTGCTTTAAAAAGCCAGCGTTACTGTCCGTAAACACCAACTTCTTTCCCACTAAAATCACATTACAAACTTGGTATGTGAACATGCTTGCATTAATCTTGGGCTGTTTTACCCCAGTTGACCACTATAGGCAAAATAAAAAAGAAGGTTTTGTTTACCCAGGCGGGCAACTTCCAGATCTGAAGAGTGTCTTTTAAAGCTGCATTGTCTCTCCTGACCACCAGGGGCGACTCGTCTGGTTGTATAGAAGTCTATGCTTAATGTCTTAAAGCTGCATTCTCTCTCCTGACCACCAGGGGGTGACTGCTCTGGTTGTATAGAAGGCTATGCTTCATGTGTTAAAGCTGCATTCTCTCTACTGACCACCAGGGGCGACTCCTCTGGTTGTATAGAAGGCTATGCTTCATGTGTTAAAGCTGCATTCTCTATACTGACCACCAGGGGCGACTCCTCTGGTTGTATAGAAGTATATGCTTCATGTGTTAAAGCTGCATTCTCTCTGCTGACCACCAGGGTGCGACTCCTCTGGTTGTATAGAAGGCTATGCTTCATGTGTTAAAGCTGCATTCTCTCTGCTGACCACCAGGGTGCGACTCCTCTGGTTGTATAGAAGTCTATGCTTCATGTGTTAAAGCTGCATTCTCTCTGCTGACCACCAGGGTGCGACTCCTCTGGTTGTATAGAAGTCTATGGTTCATGTGTTAAAGCTGCATTCTCTCTCCTGACCACCAGGGGGTGACTGCTCTGGTTGTATAGAAGGCTATGCTTCATGTGTTAAAGCTGCATTCTCTCCTGACCACCAGGGGGTGACTCCTCTGGTTGTATAGAAGGCTATGCTTCATGTGTTAAAGCTGCATTCTCTCCTGACCACCAGGGGGTGACTCCTGCAGCACAAAGGAAGTGCACCAACCCAAAAGGAAGAGCGTAGCGCTCTGAGGAAGACTTAGTTGAAAAGCTCCACTTTAAAGTAGCTGAGCCTCGTTTCTATGGGCTTTATAGCCAATATCCTAAATTACAGTTGTGCGTTTGAGTCAACACAATGACTCAAAGCCTGTATTAAAGGCTCCTGGCAGTAACGGATACAAACCAAACCAACACGTCATTGTGTCAGAGGAGTATTTGTTGGATGGGCAGAGTCCACCAGCTCATCTGCATTCCATAAATCTATATATAAATATGGGCCTCCCTACAGTGACGAGCTAAGTGGGCAGACCAGTTGATTTGACACATGCGACGCTCTCGTAGTACAACTGCAGACCTGCACAACCTGTTAATGTTGCATCATAGGGAACTTCTTGGTTTTAGTAAGACCATCTAGCATGTCTCAGTTTAGCTTATTTACATCAGGGACCATCAGACTGGTGACCATCAGCCCACCAGTTCAATATAGGAGTCCATGACGGTGGAAATTCTGTATTGCAAATATTCCACCACTTCCTGTACACACCTGTAAACGCACACAAGCAGCATTATAGTGTTCAGTATCAAGTGGAGACCACATCATGTAACTGTCCATCAAACGTAACGCTTTCATTTCAAATATAAACTATAGGAATATTCATTTGCAATACTCCCAAAAAAATATATATATACATAGATATAGGAAAATAACGTGCTAGTGAAGCTGCTAGCAGCATTGATCGGCCACGCGTTCGGATCGTAATAACTGAGTTGCTGAGAAGTGGAAATGCGACGACGTCACAAAATAAATACGTAAAGACGAGAAGAGGTTTCTCTCTTTCAGTTTGACCTCCACATCAACTAGATCTGTGTTTTTCAACTTTTTTTTTTTTAGCACATTTTCTACAATAAAAAAAATCCTGCGGCACACCAACAACCCAAAAAGTTACAACATGTCACATTGTAGCGTCATACAGCATGTATGTTAGGTCATTATTGAGTATTTCATGACTCGGCCAGCCACTATATTGCAGCTCAGACGCTCAACGATGGCAAATTATTTGCGGCAACTAAATAATATTTTTTTTAGGACTGTAATGGAAAACCGATTTAAGTGAAATTGGACATTTTCCCACGGCACACTGGTTGAACATCACTGCCCTTTAGAGTACAATGATGATATGTTTTGCTGAGCAGGCAAAAGGAGAACAAAAAGGAGGCCAGTGAGGTATTTTGTGTTCTCAGGAGACGAGTCCAGCTCGTCTCTAAGTGCTTTCCTCCTCAGGAGAAGTGGCGCTTCAGAGAAACCCACTCAGTGGTCAGTGTTTCAGGCCTCGACGAGGACCCTCCACATGGAGTGCTTCTCCTTCGTTCCCCCAGAGAGCTGCTCGTGTCCTCAGCTGCAGGTTTAGAAACGCGTCTTCGCTCTTTCCGGTTTCTTTTTCCTCAAATGTACAAAGGTGTCGTGTCTCTTGAGTGTTTTCCCAGGTGTTTTTTTTTTTTTTCTTCCTTCCACACGAGGCTCGTCGTTCTCAGCGCGTCTCCTCTTCTTCACACACTTTTAAAGGCCGGAGCCGAGGTCCTCTGCTCGTCCAGTAAATGTCTGTCCTCTCTCTCTCTCTCTCTCTCTCTCTCTCTCTCTCTCTCTCTCTCTCTCTCTCTCTGTCTCTCTCTCTCTCTGAAGGGAACAGCAGCCATGGACCGAGGAAAAGCGGCCTGGGTTGAGATTAATATCACAACTCAACAGGTGACCCTTGACCTCTCTCTCTCTCTTCCCCTCTGTCTATCCGCTTCATCCCTCGCTGACACCAACAATTCTGTTCTTTGTCTTGTTGCAATCTCCCTCGGCTCTCAATCCTTTTTTTTTTACATCTCTTTCTGATTTGTGACATCTCAGTAATCCCTCTCTTCTTCCTCTGAAGGCCGAGGCACAAACCTCCACTTGAGACTGTTTGAGGTGGATTCATCCACCGTGTGTTGTTTCCTCCCCTGAAGCATTAACAACAGTTCCTCTCTCACTAACCCGGCTTTAGGACTCACGGCTCCTTTTTTTAACATTTTCTCACTTTCAGCCTTTTACAAGTGTCTTTTTGTTTTTCAAAGTGATTTGAATTCAAAGAAAAATCCAGTTTGTGTCCTGATTACATCCGTACACCTGAAAGTCACATGCAGGGTTCTTACGGTCATGGAAAACCTGGAAAAGTCATGGAATTAAAATTAAAAAAAACTCAAATGTTTTGGAAAAGTCATTAAAAAAAATGTTATGTTCATGTCGTTCATTTACGCTGAGTTTGAAATAATTAATATGCTTTTAAAAGAAAGACGCTCAAAATATCTGAGTGTGTGTGTGTGTGTCACTGTTATCACTACGCTTATGGATAACACGTCTTCATCACTGTGACTGATCCTGTGTGTGTGTGTGTGTGTGTGTGTGTGTGGAGGCAGAGCAGGAAGCAGAGTGACTCACGTTACGGCCCTGAGAAATCCTCTGCCTCTGTCCAAGGTGCTGGAACACTCGTCATAATCTTCCTCCTCTTCCTCCTCCTTCATCCCACACAGAACCAACTCGGACTCTGCTCTCCACACGAGCGCCATGAACCCAAACCCCCAGGACCTCTTTGGCATGAACCAGCAGATGGGTCGAGGTCCTCCCCAGCGCAATGGTGAGAGAGAGAGAGACACACACACACACACACACACACACACACACACACACAAGCTACTCACCTTCAAAGAGAGCCGTTTCTGTGTTGGTTTGACTTGTTGGTTTCCATCTCTGACGAGATGTTTTTGTTTAATGTGTCTATAAATCTGCTCTGTTTCTCGATACTATAGCTGCACAATTTAAACCCTCTAGTATAGACCTTTAAACAAAGTATATATTTATTTATATATGCTATAGATCTCCATCCATCACAACTGCCTGAAGCAGTAAGGGTGTCCCGGTACACAAATGTCACAATTCCCCTGGGTCAGTTCAATTATTTTTGAACAAACGGTGTCATTAACTGCAGTATTTTCCTCGCTTTGATGAACTATTTTAATCATAACAATAAGGGACATTTTTAAACACTTCTGTATTACACAGGCGTGCCGCTTTTGCGATGTGGAAATGTCTTTGCACATTCAGAGATATTGGACTAACGCTAATTGTTAGCTTACTCCTCTAGCATTAATAGCATACATACATAGCCAACACTTATGCTAACTACCTTAAAACATACACGGTTATTACATTTATTCCAACGTAAACTAACCTTGTGCCTCTTCGGGGGAGTGCTAATACCGTTTATATATCTAATTAGTATTCGAAATTGACCGTATAGACCGTAGCTTTAGCCGCTAAACGGCGCACTACGCGACTCCGTTTGCCGCCTTTTTTAAAAGCACCTTTTCTCAAAAACAGGAAACCAGATACATTTTGCTTACGGCAGACAAAAAACCTGCAACGAAAACAACAAAATTGATTGACAAACGGTTTCTAACGTCAGAACACGCGTTTAGTTACTTACACAATGCAATAGAAACACATTATGTTTCATGTTATGATACTAGTCTTATCCTAGTCAATGGGAAACATAACCATTCTAGCATCGTTTTAGAGAATATTTTGAAGAGTTTTTGTCTTTCTTTTTTTTGTCATTGAACATTTCAGTCGATCTACTCCCCAAAATATCAACCGGTTTCCTGTTACCGAGGGAACTCTTGTGCGGCCCCTGTGGACAAAAGCGGTAGTGTTTAGAAAAACCAGATTTTACAGAAGCGGATGACGTCCTCTCATATTGACGTAGTTATTAAATGGCTTTCTGAATTACCACATGCCCACGGTTGCTCTGCGGCTTCTAAAAGAAACTCCCCTCATAAAGTAATAATAATAATATAACAGGCTGGATTAGAGTTCCCTGATGTGACATAAACCTTGCTTTGTTGTTTCCTAGAGTGTGAATGACCGTGTGGATCTATTCACAGATTAAAAGAGTCTGAGAGTCTGATTAACATCCATGTGTGTTGAGACGTCACCTCAAATACACTTTGGTGTGTGTGTGTGTGTGTGTGTGTGTGTGTGTGTGTGTGTGTGTGTGTGGCAGGTTTTTAAAACTAGACCCTCTCCGGCTCCAATAGGCTGCTCCCGTGTCGTAGTGATCATAGTTTATAGTGTTTGTGTTTCTGAGCCGCTGGTCATTTATTAACAGAGAACATGCCTCTCGGCCTCGTGAGCCTCTCTGCCTTTTGTTGGTTTTAAAATGTTCTGTTTATACCTTTTGTGGCCGTTATTGTAATCCGTCCAAAGAATCCTTCCTCCTCTCCCCTGAGCGGTTTCCACCGCAGCGTCCAGCGGGTTCCTGACGGCGTTTGTGATGAAGTGTGCAGTGGAGGAGGAAGAGCTCCTCGCTGTGTTTAGCCAACACGTTTAAACAGGATATTGAGTGTGAGTTTAACATACAAACACAATCAGCCCAGTGTGGATACGTGAGTTACAGCACGCTGTCGGTGGTGCTTCAAATGGCTCACCTTAGACCCAGTTGTGTGTGTGTATACCCGCAATGCAGGTATTTTATATATATACACACACACACACACACACACACAGGTTTCGCGGGTTTCTAGTGGTGTTGAGCCCCGGCTGATTAAAGAAGCGTCTAACCAGGAATCACAGCTGAGAGTCAGACTGGAAACAGAGGAGTCCAGCTGCAGTCTTTCTGGTGTCATCAGCGTCGTAACGACTCTGATGTGAAGCTCTGCAGCTGGAAGGCGTCCGGTTACCGCCCTGCTTTGGGAATAGACTTGTTTCTCCTTCTTCCTGATCGCCAGCTTTTATAACACCCATAATGAACGCGTTGCACAGTGGAAGTGATCCAAGCGACACAAGCCAGACGTTTCCGTCCCAGTTGTCTCGTTTCCCGTCCCGTTTGTCCCGTTTCCCGTCCCAGTTGTCCCGTTTCCCGTCCCAATTGTCCCGTTTCCGTCCCGTTTGTCCCGTTTCCGTCCCAGTTGTCCCGTTTCCGTCCCGTTTCCGTCCCACTTGTCCTGTTTGTCCCGTTTGTCCCGTTTGTTCCGTTTCCGTCCCAGTTGTCCCGTTTCCGTCCCAGTTGTCCCGTTTCCGTCCCAGCGAGTGGCTGTCTCCTCCTTGTTTCATCTGCTCCTGCAGAAGCTGAAAAGCTGCGTCTCAAAATGAGCTTCACGGCCTTCACACACGAATAAACGGCACAAATACGTTTATACCGGCAATGCATCAGCAATGCATCAGCTGCATCACTCCTCTAGTATGACGGTTTGATTATATTCTTTGTCGTGTAGCCTAAACTACTGTAATGAATAGCGTTGAGTTTCCTCTCAGTGAAGCGCTCTGAGGGAATGTTAGTTCTCTCTGGTAAACAGTGATGCAACTCTGGCTTTTATTGTGAAAGGTCAGAACAGGAGCAGTGGGTCTGCTCTGCGCTGCCTGTTGTCGAGGTTTAAAAGTCTTGCCTCTGTGTTGTTGAACAATATACATTAAGGTTGCTGGAAAATCGTAAAAATATTTTTCAAATCATGGAGGATGAGGAAAAAGTAAAATGTTCAACAATCATGTATTATTCTTAAACTGAGAATGAACTACTATACTAGTCTTTCAATCTGAATATTGCACGTTACATCGTCCTTTAAATGCAAATATTAGTCACTGCTGGCCGCTAACTGGGATCATTTTCATTGTTATATTTTCCTACGACTCATTTGTAATCATTTCTAAGACCGTAAGACATCACAGAACACATTCTCCCCAGAGCGTGAGGAGAAGGAACGCTAATGAGAAAGTGATGAGGAGGCTTTGAAGATGACATCAAGAGACACGGAGAAAACAATATTTTCATAATAAGTAACAGAGCACACAGGAAGAGTGAGACACGGGATAGAGACGAGTTAACGGGAGGAGGAAGAGGGGAGGAAGAGAGGACTCTTTTGTGGCTCAATAAAACACAATGGCCGTCTCTTCCCTCCATCATCAGTCTGATGACTGCCCCCTGCCAGGATCATTCAAACAGCTGGTTGTTTATTGAATATCCTCTAATGTTCCTCTGCTTTTGTTGTTAATGTCTTTGCTTTATTTCTCTCCCTTCTTTGTTTGTCTGTTTGTTTTTCTCGTGGAGGCTGGAATGCCGGCGGCGTAAACGAGGCCGAGGTGGACGGCTCCGGTAACGGTGAGTTGCTCATTCCTCCAGGGAGGAAAAACCTGGAAAAAGTCCTGCAATTTTCAAAATGGTTATTTCCAGGCCTGTAAAATAAAATAAAATCCCAAAAGTGTAGTAAAAGTCATGTAAATGTGTTATATTCATGTGTTCATGACGTTCATTTACGCTGAGTTTGAAATAATGAATATGCTTTTAAAAGAAAGACGCTCAGAATATAAGCAGGCATACATACAGGCATCTATATAAATGTTTATTCTTTTAATCAAACTATTGTCTCATTCATTTGAGTCATTTAAGGTTTACTGTATGCTTTGTATTCTCATTGTTAGTTTAAATACTACATTTACTCACTTTTTACTGTTTACACCCAGATTTCACAACATGTTTGGTGATGGAAATTTGGTTTATAGTCATGAAACCCATTGGTCAGAATGTGTGTGAACGCTGATCCTCAAGTAACCGAGAGAAGGTTCATATCAGTTTGACTGTGAGACGCGTGTTCGATTCCCTTCCTCTCCTCTCTGCAGTGTTCTCCTTCCCCGCCCTGACCAGCGAGGAGAGTCTCATCGGCGTCAGTAAGCCGCTTCCCAAGCAGCTGTGGGAGGCCAAGAAGGTGAGCCAGCGTCTGTGTGGTAGTCGGGGTCACGTGACGATAAAAAAACGGCTGAAACAACGGGATCAGAAAGTCTCGGTCAATTTAAAAGATCATTTTGCACGCCAAGAAAGTCGCAGCAGTCGCTCATAGTTTTGCCGAAGCGACATTTAGTTGAGCGACCCGATCTTCGTCCCTCGGAACGTGCGTCACCAACATGGACGTTGTTTTGCTAGCTTGCTAGCTAGCAAGCTAGCTAGCTAACTGAGTCAGAGAGACGTCACTTCAGTGACTTTTCTACTAATATATTTAGTATTATGAACCGTTTCTTGACGCGTTAAATAATCTTTAAAATTGGCAAACATCATATGTGCGGGATAAAATAAAACATTGGTCTCTTTTCGCTTGCTAACGTATGTATATTTCTTTCCAATTAATGTCCCGTAGGAGACACTGGAAGGGGAGGGGCTTAGCCTCACCATCCAATCACACAGAAATCTACCGTTCGCTGTCAACCTGGAAATAATATTCTGAAGATTAAACCGTTCTAATTATTTTGTGTTTCAGGTCCAGTCTCTGGCATCGAGGCCGAAATCATGTGAAGTGCCTGGAATCAAGTACGTCTGGAGAACGTCATCCTCAGTGTTACGTTAGCAGAACTCATTATTGTTGGGCGTGAGACGCTGGTCAACGGCAGACAGGATGTGTGTGTTCCTCTTTCCACCGGGAACCTTTTTGAAACCTCGAACTACTACAGTCGGATTCCAGTTGCGTTGTTCTCCGTCTCCCCGCTTTCACTGCAACTCATTAGCGCTTGGCCCGTGTTTCAGGGAGTAATTTAGAGGTTTTATTGTCTCACACAAAGCAATACAGTCTTCTGTAGAGACTTAAGAGATTTGAGATTGTTAGAAAGATGTCCTCTTGGTGGATGAGAGGATCTTGACCCGGCCTCTTTATTTCATGCTGCTTCTTTATGAGAGAGAGAGAGTGAGTCACCATGTGTGTGTGTGTGTGTGTGTGTGTGTGTGTGTGTGTGTGTGTGTGTGTGTGTGTGTGTGTGTGTGTGTGTGGACAACAATGAGTCACTGTTGCTGCTCATATGCTGTTAATGCAGCATATGAGCAGCAATGGAAATGAGAGAAATAATGGAGTGAGTGGGTTGTGGGGTGAAAAAACCCATCTTTTCAGTTTGAAATGCACATTTAATGCCCCCGCGTTTTGATCATGCACAACATTTACATCCCGTGAAACGAGTCTCCTCTGTGCGTCCGCTGCAGCATCTTCCCGTCTCCGGAGCAGAACCCGGGCCTGTCCCACTACCAGGGCCTGTTGAACACCAGCGGCTCGCTGCCGGACCTCAGCAACCTGCACTTCGCCTCGCCGCTCTCCACGCCGCTGGACCCGGAGGACAACGGAGGCTACTCCAACCTGAGCGGGGGCAGCAGCACCGGAAACCTACCGGCGGCCATGATGCACCTCGGCATCGGCAACTCGCAGGGTGGGTGGAGCACAGGTGTGTGTGTGTGTGTGTGTGTGTGTGTGTGTGTGTGTGTGTGGGGGGGGGGGGACTCTTTGACATGTGACTCTTATTTCACTCTTATTTCACTCTTATTTCAACCTTATTTCACTATTTTACTCTTATTTCACTCTTATTTCAACGTTATTTCACTCTTATTTATCTATTTCACCCTTATTTTACTCTTATTTCACTCTTATTTTACTCTTATTTTACTCTTATTTCACTCTTATTTTACTCTTATTTCACTCTTATTTCACTCTTATTTCACTATTTTACCCTTATTTCACTCTTATTTCAACCTTATTTCACTCTTATTTCAACCTTATTTCACTCTTATTTCAACCTTATTTCAACCTTATTTCACTCTTATTTCAACCTTATTTCAACCTTATTTCACTCTTATTTCTCTCTTATTTCACTATTTTACCCTTATTTCAACCTTATTTCACTCTTATTTTACTCTTATTTCTCTATTTCACTCTTATTTCACTCTTATTCAGGGTTCCCACAGTACCTGGAAACCATGGAAAACATGGAATTTATTTATTCATTTTCCAGGTTTGGAAAAGTCATGGAAACTGAGCAAAAGTGAACACTTACATGGAAATTGAAACAGTTGTCCTGGAAAATGCTATTGGATGATGTGTAAAATAGTGATAAAATGAAACCATTGAGCACAGAATTAAGATGAGTTTATAAAAACCCTTTACATGTGAACAGCTTTTACTGTAGATAGAAATGGATGATCCCATGTTGTAGAGCATCTCTTGGCATCCTATCTGGTATATTGGATGTTGGAATTTGATGCAGGCAACCTGGTGATATGGACTTTAAAAGTATAGTTTCAGATTGGTGGACTTCGGGAATAATAACCGAGAAATGTTACTCAATAGAAGGGTCAAATACATTTCCCAGCTAACACGGGAGCCTTGACATCTACAGTGAAACTTCTTATGCAAGTTTATCCTCAAATGTAAGTAGCTGTGTTTTAACTGTGTGGTAAACCTGGGTTTATCAACGTTAGTTAGTAAGCAGTACAATCTTGCTAACTAGCTAGCTAGCTGGCACATCTTTTAAATCAAGTAAGTAGTCAGGTGTCCTAGGGGGTTGTGTGTGTGTGTGAGGGGAGGTGGGCGGAAAGCTTCAGGGGCCTATAGATCATCACTTAATATGGTACCTGGAAAATCAGGAGGTAGCATGGAAATTCTTTTCAAGGCAAGCGTGGGAACCCTGTTATTTCTCTCTTATTTCACTCTTATGTTACTCTTATTTCTCTCTTTCACTCTTATTTCACTCTTATTTCACTCTTATTTTACTCTTATGTTACTCTTATTTCACTCTTATTTCAACCTTATTTCACTCTTATTTCACTCTTATTTCACTCTTATTTCTCTCTTTCACTCTTCTACTCTTTGTTTCACACTGTGCTGCTGTCATATATTTGTGCTTCATCACCTGAAAATATACATACAAAAACTAAAAGGTGTGTGTGTGTGTGTGTGCATATAAACCGTAAAATGCGGGTTATAAGGCGCACCCCTCTTATAAGCCGCATCTACTAAATTTAAAGAAAAAGTCGTATTTAATCATAAACAAGCCGCGGCAGTTTATAAGCCGCTGCTGCTCCTGCGTCGAGCCGCGGCAGTTTATAAGCCGGGGCTGGTCTTTTGAACACGTCTCAGTAAATATATTTCTAAAGGTGCTACTGATGTGTAGTCAATACATACAAAGAAAACCAAACAAATAATTATAATATATTATGTAATAAAATGGAATGACACAGGGGGAAAAGTATTGAACACGCTTAAAGACGCAATAAAAAGAATACACTTGAATACACTACTACAGCAAAATATAAAGAATACATTAGAATACACTACTACAACAAAATATAAAGAATACATTAGAATACACTACTACAGCAAAATATAAAGAGGGTAACTTCCTATATTCATTAGACGAGTGTGTAACTGCCCTTTAAAGGAAAGGAACGTTCTCTGGGCCAGAAGTTCTCTCCTTCTCTGTTTTCATCTCTCTGTCCACCATTTTATCCTCATTTGGCATTTTTCCCTCCGTTTCTTTGCCCTTTTTAACGTTTCGTGACTGAATGAGACGAGACACGTGGTTCTCAGGAATGTCCGCCTCCGCTCTGGCACCGGCGCTTACGAGAATGTGTCTCCTGTTGCCTGGCAACGCAACTCTTAACCATAGTCCACGTTGTGTGTGTGTGTGTGTGTGTGTGTGAGAGAACTGAATCTGCTCACTCGTTCAACATGTGCTCCCCGTTTCTGTGGACGTTTTTTCTGGTCTTTGTGGGTTTGATGTGAAGGTCTGCAGCCGGGAGTCGCCTTGAGCCGGTTCCAGCCCTCCTCCTCCTCCTCCTCCTCCTCCTCCATTCTGGATCGCTCTTTCAATGATCTCTCTGTCTCCGACTTCCTCGCTCCACTGTTTCCTCCCCATGTCGAACACGGCTCGGCTTGGCACCAGAGCCCGAGAGGCACTTTGACCTCGTTACAATCGGCTCTTTTCTTCTCCATTCTGTCTTCTCGTTTTTCCTTTTTCCCCCTTCTGCTCTGCGTCTTTCTCGCCCTTCCCGCTCACACAATACAGTGTTTTTGTTGTGTGCATGCCGCATCATAACTTCCACATGTTCCCAGTCGGGTTCCAATATCTGCCGCTTTTTTTTTACGAGCTCCTTCCTCCCCCTGCAGGTCTGTCCTCGTCTCTGAGCAATCCCTCCATCCAGGCGTCGCTCAACAACTGCCAGCTGCAGTCGTCGCTCAGCAACCCCTCCATCAACTCGTCCCTGCGTCTGTCCAGTAACTCCCCCCGGCGGCGGCCGGCTCCCATCAGCCCCCTCACCCTGTCCCCCGGCACCGAGCAGCGCCGCGGTCTGGCCAAGCAGCTGTCGCCCACCATGTCGCCCTCGCTGTCGCCCATCACACAGGTACAGAGAGGGAGGTTCACTTTGTAGTGACGAGCACACGATGACCACGAATATGTGAGACAGCGCTGCGTCTGATTTGCCCCAAATGCTGTATTTGGATGTATTGAACACCATAAGTAATATACAAGTGAAATATATGGTTTGGTACATGAGTCCTCGCCTGAATGTTCTCTGTTCTAAACCCTCTCTAACTTTGTTCTGCTTCACTTTATCAAAGTCAACCTTTGCAGAGAGAATGTTCACATATTGAGCTATGATTTGGGTTAGAGAATGTTCACATATTGTGCTATGATTTGGGTTAGAGAATGTTCACATATTGTGTTATGATTTGGGTTAGAGAATGTTCACATATTGAGCTATGATTTGGGTTAGAGAATGTTCACATATTGTGTTATGATTTGGGTTAGAGAATGTTCACATATTGTGCTATGATTTGGGTTAGAGAATGTTCACATATTGAATGTTCACATATTGTGTTATGATTTGGGTTGGAGAATGTTCACATATTGAATGTTCACATATTGTGTTATGATTTGGGTTAGAGAATGTTCACATATTGTGCTATGATTTGGGTTAGAGAATGTTCACATATTGTGCTATGATTTGGGTTAGAGAATGTTCACATATTGTGCTATGATTTGGGTTAGAGAATGTTCACATATTGAGCTATGATTTGGGTTAGAGAATGTTCACATATTGGGCTATGATTTGGGTTAGAGAATGTTCACATATTGAATGTTCACATATTGTGTTATGATTTGGGTTAGAGAATGTTCACATATTGTGTTATGATTTGGGTTAGAGAATGTTCACATATTGAGCTATGATTTGGGTTAGAGAATGTTCACATATTGAATGTTCACATATTGTGTTATGATTTGGGTTGGAGAATGTTCACATATTGAATGTTCACATATTGTGTTGTGATTTGGGTTAGAGAATGTTCACATATTGAGCTATGATTTGGGTTAGAGTGTTCACATATTGAGCTATGATTTGGGTTAGAGAGTGTTCACATATTGAGCTATGATTTGGGTTAGAGAATGTTCACATATTGAATGTTCACATATTGTGTTATGATTTGGGTTAGAGAATGTTCACATATTGTGTTATGATTTGGGTTAGAGAATGTTCACATATTGTGTTATGATTTGGGTTAGAGAATGTTCACATATTGTGTTATGATTTGGGTTAGAGAATGTTCACATATTGTGTTATGATTTGAGTTAGAGAATGTTCACATATTGTGTTATGATTTGAGTTAGAGAATGTTCACATATTGAGCTATGATTTGGGTTAGAGAATGTTCACATATTGTGCTATGATTTGGGTTAGAGAATGTTCACATATTGAGCTGTGATTTGGGTTAGAGAATGTTCACATATTGAGCTGTGATTTGGGTTAGAGAATGTTCACATATTGAGCTATGATTTGGGTTAGAGTTGGACCTTACAGCTGCATCATTTCAAAGAAATAATCATCCTGAAAGTGATTTTTTTTTTTTTTTATAGGCGAACCTGAAACCTTTTAATTGTTTTCTGTGTGTCATCTTCATTTACTCTTAACCAGTAACATATAGACTGATATTTACACATCTGAACAACATCTCACATGTGTACCTTTTTATTATAACACCAACATTATTCAAACAGCCCTAGTGGTTGCAGAGATACACCCTTTTAATTTGGGGATGACATTTAGAGGAAAGGGCCTAAAAACGTAAACTTATATTTGATTGAATATTTATTAAATAACTATTTTTAAAGGATTTTTAAAATGTAAATCTCACATACCATCCCATTTGAGAAGCACTGGTCTGAAGTGAACTCCTCCTCCATATAGTGATGGTCTTTGTGTTGGGACAACAACCCTGATGTACAGTGACAATAACATGACCTCGTAACTGGAACACTGAATAGTTTGAGAATCTGTTTGTGTGGAAAATGAGAAGAAAAAAAACTCTTGAAACAACTTTTAATTAATCATGTAAAATAAAGTTTGACTTGACAATCTGAATAAATGGACTTCAGGTCTTCAGTGACGCCTGCTGGCTTTCTCCGTCCTGTGTAGGGAGTCGCTTTGGACACCAGCAACATGCCGAGAGAGCCGCCCCCGCCCTACCCGCTGTACCAGCAATCCCAGCATGCAGTGGACCAGAGCCGGCAACACCAACAGCATCAACAACAACATCAACAACAGCATCATCAACAACAACAACAGCATCAACAACAACAGCAGCAGCAGCAGCAGCAACAACAACACCAACACCAGCACCAGCAGCCTCTTTCCCCTCTTCACAGCATCCCACTGGACTTCAACTCCAGCCAAGTAAGTGCCATGAAGTGTGTGTGCGCACACACACACACACACACACACACACACACACTAAATCATATGCAGTGCACCGGTCTCTCTGCTGCTCTGTGCTCTCTTGATGATCATAATGTGCTTCTGTCTCCCTGCAGGGCAGAAATTAATGCGGGAGATTAGATTCAAAATTGCAATTTTATTAAATCACATCAGCGGCAGCTGGTGACCGACACACAGAATCCTGTCTTTTTATTTAGTTGTTTCTTCTTTTTTGTGCGTCACTATATGTGTCCTTTATTTGTCAGATACGTTCTGTAAATCTTTTCATCTGCAAAGTGCTTTGAGAAAGTGCTGTATACAAAGTATTATTATTATTATTACACTTATCTACTTTCTTACACAGTTAAACAATGGCTGGCAAATGTTCTCAAAAACAATAACTGCAGCCGCTTGATGGGAATGAACCGTGTGTGTGTGTGTGTGTGTGTGTGTGTGTGTGTGTGTGTGTGTGTGTGTGTGTGTGTGTGTGTGTGTGTGATGTGTCAATATTTTCCCAGAATCCCTAGTTTTGTCCGACCAAAAGTCCAAATCCTAAAGATATCCACTTAGAACCAGCAAACACTCACAAGATTTTTCCCCATAAACAATGAATCTGTTATTATTTTAGCGGAATAACTTTCTGTAAATTAATAATCATCTCTATCGGTTCAGCCCTTCATGGTTATGATGGTTTGCTTAAAGTCTCGGGGTAACTAATGACCCCTTCAGTTCTTTATTCACATCACATGTCGTATCAAATCTCAGGAACAAGATTTTCTTTCTCTCCAGATTTGATGTTTTGGGACTTTTATTTTTTTACATTTCTTTCCCCTGACAGCACAACAACATGGCGACGCTCTTCAACGACCCGTTCATGGAGCAACAGTTCTCCAACCGCCAGACCAAGACCCACCCCTACCAGGTACAGGGTCACACACACACTCACACATACAGACACACACAGACCCTACCAGGTACAGGTTCACGCACACACACACACACACGCACGAGTGCCAAGTTTATTTGTGTAGCACATTTCAACAACAAGGCGATTCAAAGTGCTTCACTTAAAACCATTAAAAAACATAATGCAGAAGAAAACAAGATTTTAAAACAATTAAGAACATCCATTAAAACATTAAAAACAGTAAAGCACCGCCTAAATCGCCGCCTAAAGCACCGCCTAAAGCACGGCCCTATATCACCGCGCCCATTTTTTGTACTCGTCGTGAACTTTTCTGATTATTCCGGCAGCACAAACCCGCCTTGACTCGAGGCAGATTCTACTCGGCACACAGACGAGTTAAAGCAACAGAATTTCTTCAGCCAATAAATCATTAGGATCATTCTCTCCGTGGCATCAGTCCTTCATGTTTTTGTAGTAATTAACATTCTGTCAGACCACAGGGCTCAACAGAACGTGTCCTCGCCATCAGTCGTGTTAATACGGTTTTCTACGGGCTGTGGCTGTTGTGAGAAAACCGGGCTGCCAACGTGAACTCCACGACTGATTCTTGTCTCTCGTTTTGCCATTTTTCTCTCCGCCATCTGCCGTCCAGTTGGACCAGTTCGCTCTGCTGGAGAACGCCATGAGCTCCTCCGCGGGCGGGTCCTTCTTCGACCCGTCCTCCTCCCTGCTCTACTACTCCCAGGCCGCCCTCTCGGGGCTGGGCGGCGGCCTGCAGGACCCGATGCACATGAGGTCCAACATGCTGTACTCCAACTGCAGCGGCGGACTGCCCAACATCATACTCACTGGTGAGTCTCAACGCGGCAGGTGCATCCTGGGAAAGATGTTTGTTTTTTATTTTTATAAATATAAAAGTGGCAATCTTAAAGATTTTTGTGAAATAATAAAAGTCTGTTAATCCACCATCTATCGCCAAATGAGGTAACACGATGGTGATTGAGCATGTGAAGTATTGCAATATTTATTTATATTTATTATGTACTAGAAAAAGTACAATTGTATTCAAAGTTGGAGTTCCTATTTGGGGCAAATCCATCAACCTGAAGAAAAGAAGTGAAGCCGATGTGGAAGTATCTTAAAGCTGCATTCTCTCTCCTGACCACCAGGGGGCGACTCCTCTGGTTGTATAGAAGTCTATGCTTCATGTGTTAAACCTGCATTCTCTCTCCTGACCACCAGGGGGCGACTCCTCTGGTTGTATAGAAGTTTATATAAATGACTCTACTTCTCTTAACTTCTGTTCACTGGTTACAAAAAAACAACAAAATGGCGGCGTCACACAACAGTGGAAGGGCACATTGTAAATTGTAAACCATCAACTAAAAGTCAACGTAAAGCAGCGTCGTAGTCACGAGACCGAGTACGAGTCCCAAAATGTATACGACTCGTTTTAGGATAAAATGTGCAACATGTAAACCACAGACTCGCTCCTCAGGTCGAGAGCGAGACCTCGGAAAGGTATATTTGCCTTTTTTATTAAATTAAATGTATGCATACTGTCACGAAGTAAAACTTGTCCTGCATTATTTCAAAACGTGTTTTTAGGGAGCTGGTTACAGTAAACAACCTCTCAAGGTTATTCATTAAAACGTTGTGTAGGCGGCACTGCTGAAAGCTCAATTGTGTGCAGCAGTCGTGTTTCTTATGAAACGTTTGGAGGTCAGAAGCTACAAATCTCAACTGATGCAAGTCTGACCTTCCGAGTCGTCTTGAATGCAGCGTTCCTTACTTCCTAATGCGATTTGAATGCTTCACATTAACAGCATTTTAACAGACGAGACTCAGTGGTGTTTTACTTCTTCTTCTTTTTTATGAGGATAAGTTTGAAATATTGCAGGGAGTTATATGGGGTGGGAATCACCAGAGGTCCCACGATACGATATTATCGTGATACTTAAGTCGCGATACGATATTATCGTGATACTTAAGTCATGATACGATATTATCGTGATACTTAAGTCGCGATACGATATTATCGTGATACTTAAGTCGCGATACGATATTATCGTGATACTTAAGTCGCGATACGATATTATCACGATACTTAAGTCGCGATACGATATTATCACGATACTTAAGTAACGATACGATATTATCACGATACTTAAGTAACGATACGATATTATCGTGATACTTAAGTCGCGATACGATATTATCGTGATACTTAAGTCGCGATACGATATTATCGTGATACTTAAGTCGCGATACGATATTATCACGATACTTAAGTAACGATACGATATTATCACGATACTTAAGTAACGATACGATATTACCACGATGCGATATTATCACGATGCTTAAGTCACGATACGATATTATCACGATGCTTAAGTCACGATACGATATTATCACGATGCTTAAGTCACGATACGATATTATCACGATGCTTAAGTCACGATACGATATTATCACGATACTTAAGTCATGATACGATATTATCGTGATACTTAAGTAACGATACGATATTATCACGATGCTTAAGTCACGATACGATATTATCACGATGCTTAAGTCACGATACGATATTATCACGATGCTTAAGTCATGATACGATATTATCACGATGCTTAAGTCATGATACGATATTATCGTGATACTTAAGTAACGATACGATATTATCACGATGCTTAAGTCACAATATGATATCATCTCGATACTGCGATATATTGAGTATTGCGATTTATTACCTTTTTTCAACCGCAAATCGTCCCCAAAGGAAATTGTCAACATATTTTATGTTTTCAGACGTTTGATTTAAACGCGGACGGGACATTTCTAAATTCTTTCTCTGATGTCTCCGTGTATCGATACAATATCGGTACGCAAAATATCACGATACTATGCTGTATCGTTTTTTTTTTTATTTTGTTTTTTTTCACCACCCCTAGGAGTTTTGTAAACGTCGAGCAGCCGCAGAAAGCCCCCAAAATGATTCAAAACGTCTTTATTAAAAACTTAAACCGTTGGTTTTGTCGCTCACCCGGTATTTTGGGAAGCGGTTAAGGACTGACGATCTTAAGGGTTGCCACTTCAACAGAAAACAGAGCTTATTGTATGAAGGAAACCGTCTGTGGTTTGAATTATTGTATCTTTTTGAATGAAAATATTATTTCTCTGCCCATTTTAAAGCTGCTTTTATATATATTTTTTTAGCAACTAAGGAGCAGAAAACCAGCTGAGGGTCGTGTCTCTGCTGATATTTAGGTCTAACTGCACAGACGGTGATACTCCAGTTGAAATGCAAGGGAGGAGAGTGTTGCATGTCGTGACTAATGAAGTGTTTTTCCAGACCGGAAGAAAAACATTCACCCACCGCCGTCTGTTTCTCCCTCTCAGACGACTCCAGCCTGTCGAAGGACCTCGGCGGCCTCAGCGCCCTCTCGACGGTGCCCGAGTGCTTCGACTCGGAGGGCTGCTTCCCGCTGGAGGACGAGCTGCGCATCGAGCCGCTCAGCCTGGACGGCCTGAACATGCTGAGCGACCCGGACATGGTGCTGCCCGACCCGTCCGTGGAGGACTCGTTCCGCAGCGACAGACTCTGAAACCTGAAGAGCGGGAAAAGAGAGAGAAATCAAAACCCGGAAGCTGCGGCGTACGGATCTGAATATGCATGCAAGACGCTCTCCACAGGGCGGCCGCTGCCACTACGACTCATTTAAATGTGAAAGACGCCGTGTGCTCAGTCACGCACACGCACACTTTTCAAGGAGGAGACCTGTGAACAAACTGCTTCACACGCAACGTCGCCTCGTCACGCTCAAGCTCGCTTCTCTCAGACGTCGTGTTTTAAATGAGGCGGATCCGTTCAGTTTGGGTTTCACGGCGGCTCTGAGAGCCTGCAGACCCCCACGTGGGCCCCCATCAGACCCCCACGTGGGCCCCCATCAGACCCCCACGTGGGCCCCCATCAGACCCCCATGTGGGCCCCGATCCCACTTCTCTCTCTCATCAGCAGTTCACAGCCCCCTGAAGCCCAGCAGCAGTGACATGTCAGTGTAACACATCTGGAAGCCCAGTTTTTCTCCTGTGAAACAGAAACCAGCTGTGGCTACTTCAGGCTCTTGAACAATCGTGGTAGAAATGAAGACTGGAGCGATTACAGCTTTTTGTTTTAAATGTATTTCTTTACATATTGGTATCAGATTATTTTTGAGATGTTTGCCACAGATGTATGTATGTAGATATATATATGTACACGTATACAAGTATATGCATATGTATGCAAATAGTTAAATATAAATATATATATATATATATACACACACACACACACGCGCAGATATATATATATATATAAATATATATAAAAGCCTCAATTTCAGTCTGATTAGAATGTATTTTCAAACTCGAAACAAAAAGGGCAAACTGTTTACAGAGATGAGATTTTAATAAGTAAATATTACTTCAGAGTATAGATTTTTTTGAATTTCTAATTAAGAGATTAAATTCTAAGATGAATTTTTAATGACTGCTATATTTGTCCTTGAGATTCGGTCGGATCCTCTCCCGTCTCCTCGGTCCTCTGGCAGAACTTTGACAGCGTCCTCTTTTTTTCTTTCTTTTTTTTAAACGGAGCTTCATTTTTTCATTTTTTTAAAAAAAAATACTTCTATGTTCATGAACTGCTTATGTTTTAATTTTACATTTTGTACTGACTTGTAATGGCGCTTCTATTGATCTTTTTTGAGTCTTTCTTTTAGCTTTCTGTCCTCGTGTTACAGCAGTTCAGTGACCACACACACACACACACACACACACACACACACACACACACACACACACACACACACACACACACACACACACACACACAGAGCAGGCTGTGGACATCGGACATCATGTAACATTGCACTTAACCTCTTTTGCACTATTTGGTTCACAGACTTTTCTTTCTTCCACCTGGTCAGGTTGTTGTTGTTGTTGTTTGTTTTTTACCTGCGAACCCAAAGAAGAAGTTGAGAGAAGCCACGCCTCCGTGACTACATGAGTTCAGTCACAGCAGCAGGTGTTTAACTTTGATTTGAAGTTAGAAAATGCATCTTTCAGAGGCTCATAGATCCCATAATGACATGTTTGTGTAGAGAGCTCATATTTACAGGTGGTTGTGTAACGTCTCCTTCATTTGAGGCATTGAGCGCCCCCTAGTGTCCATTTTTAATAAAGTCAAGAGAGCAATTTAGAGGATTTTGGCGCCAACGTTCTTAACTATGCAACTGTCTCTCAATGGAGTGCAACCTGTTGAACAGGTGACGCAAATCAGCCAAAAAAAGAAATCCCAATATTACATGTGT
>JBAMJR010000003.1:1010000-1030000 GCA_038501785.1 Myoxocephalus aenaeus | reverse complement strand
CAGGACCCACGGGACCCGGGGCAGGACCGGTTCCAGACAGCCATGAATCCATGGAAAAAGAAAGTAGAGTTAGTAATGTGCATTGAAGAGACAATAGTTTATCCAGATGGAGAGAAAGAAGAGGAGAGGAGGAGTGAAAGAGGAAGAGAAGAGGAGCGAAAGAGGAAGAGAAGAGGAGGTCAGTGTATCCTAAGATGTCCCCCAGCAGTCTAGGCCTATAGCAGCATATCTAGGGGCTGGACCAGGGCAAACCTGAGCCAGCCCTAACTATAAGCCTGAAACAGCCCTAAGTATAAGCGCTATCAAAGAGGAAAGTCTTAAGTCTACTCTTAAATGAGGTGACTGTGTCTGCCCCCCGGACTGAAAGTGGAAGCTGATTCCACAGAAGAGAAGCCCGATAACTGAAAGCTCTAGCCCCCAACCTACTTTTTAAGACTCTGGGAACCACAAGTAACCCTGCATTCAGTGAGCGTAACGCTCTAGTGGGGTAATATGGCACTATAAGCTCTATAAGATATGATGGTGCATCACCAGCTAAGGCTTTATAGGTGAGGAGGAGGATTTTAAATATGATTCTCGATCTTACAGGAAGCCAGTGGAGAGCAGCTAATACAGGAGTAATGTGATCTCTCTTCCGAGTCCTTGTTAGTACACGAGCTGCAGCATTCTGGATCAGCTGGAGAGACCCAAGGGACTTTCCGGAGCAGCCTGATAATACGGAGTTACAGTAATCCAGTCTTGAAGTAACAAATGCGTGGATCAATGTTTCTGCATCACTTTGAGACAGGATGTGCCGGATCTTTGAGATGTTCCGTAGGTGAAAAAAGGCAGTCCTTGAGATCTGTTTCACGTGGGAGCCAAAGGATAGGTCCTGGTCAAAAATAACTCCGAGATTCCTTACGGTGGTGGTGGATGCCAGAGCGATGCCATCCAGGGAAACCATATCGTCAGATAATTGATTTCTGAGGTGTTCTGGGCCGAGTAGAATAACTTCAGTCTTGTCCGAGTTCAGCAACAGGAAGTTGCAGGTCATCCAGGTTTTGATGTCTTTAAGACACGCTTGAAGCTTAGCGACCTGGTGGATTTCATCTGGCTTGATTGACAGATATAGTTGAGTATCATCAGCATAACAGTGAAAGTTTATGGAGTGTTTTCTGATAATATTGCCTAAAGGAAGCATATATAAGGTGAATAAAATTGGTCCAAGCACAGAACCTTGTGGAACTCCATGACGAACGGCGGTGGTCATCGAGGCCTCATCGTTTACAAATACAAACTGAGATCTATCTGATAAATACGACTTAAACCAGCTTAATGCTGTACCTTTAATACCAATCGACTGGTCTAGTCTCTGTAATAAGATGTCATGGTCAATGGTGTCAAATGCTGCACTAAGGTCTAACAGGACAAGTACAGAGACAAGTCCCCTATCTGATGCAACTAGAAGGTCATTAGTAATTGTCACTAGTGCTGTCTCTGTGCTATGATGCTTTCTAAATCCTGACTGAAACTCCTCAAATAAACTATTGTTATGTAAAAAGTCACACAACTGATTTGCGACTACCTTCTCCAGTATCTTAGAGAGGAAGGGAAGGTTAGAGATATGTCTGTAGTTAGCCAACACCTCTGGATCCAGGGTGGGCTTTTTAAGAAGAGGTTTAATTACAGCTACTTTAAAAGACTGTGGTACATGACCCATTAGTAAAGACCCATTGATAATATCTAGTAGAGAGGCACTAATTAAGGGTAAAACTTCTTTAAACAGTTTAGTCGGAACAGGGTCTAGGAGACAGGTAGAAGATTTAGAAGTAGAAACCATTGAAGACAGTTGGTCGAGGTTGATGGTAAAAAATCCATCCAGACGCACAACAGGGCCCACAGCCTCCTCCATGGCCATCCCATCCTTTAGACTCTTTAAGATCCACCAGAGGGGCGTTCACTGACCTGTTTTATGTATTGGGAGAACTAAACGTTAAAGTCTCTCGAACCAAAAACACGTTCATAAAAAAAGACGAGACAGGAAGTGTATTTTGACAAATTTCCTTGTTTTAAGACGTATTCCTGCAGCAATGCACGGCACTTTCTCAATACACACAAGTGACACAGAGTAATTAAATTCATACGCAGAATTGTCTTTTTAAAGACGTTCATGACGTTTTTATAACATGCTGCCATTCTTTGATTAATAATCAGTGAATGCAGTTGGTTTCCTCTTTAGTTTTTTAAATATATTTCTGTCACTAACTTCTCAGCTGCTCAAAATCATGATTCAGAGATAATAATTCTGACCGACAGGTACAGGTGTTTCAAAAAGCCACCAGAAGTGAAAGTTCACAGGTTATAATTGACTAAACTTCCCTCACCAGCACCTACTTCCACCCCCCATACTTCATCCAGGTCCCTCTCCTCTCTACTCTCTCCCTCCTCCCCATCCTCCCCCTCATGGAGTTCACTGACCGCATGAACGAGATGGTCATTGCTGGAACCAAACTCACTCCCCTCCGCACTCCCACTTCCTGTGCTGAAACCCCTCCAGCTAGACCTCCGCCACTGGTTCTAAGTGCTTTGACACAAACACCGAAGTTACAGCGCCGTGGCCCTCTCCCGCCTCCACAACGACTCCACAACCATCCTCTATCTCCCCTACCTGATGCCACAAATTGATGTCTTTTGGGTCCGGACTACAAGGCTAATGACACTACTGATTATCTCCAGGAACAGTCTGGGCCCTGTATGAAGTTAGCCTTCTTAATTCCTGTCCTGACTTATCGAAAAGGAAAGGTGAGGCTGCGAAGAAACATTAGTAAATCTGCAAATTTATCCAATTTAACATTCATTCCTTGTCAGCCTGTCCAAAGAAATAGGGCAAATAGAGTTTTAAATACATTAAACTTAGCTTTATTAAATGTCAGGTCTCTGTCAGGAAAAACATTTTTAATCAATGATTTCATTATTAGGCACAAACTAGATTTTTTGTTTTTAACCGAAACTTGGTTAGACCAAGATAACAGTGCAGCTGTTCTTATTGAATCAACACCTCCCAACTTCAGTTTCATGAGTGAAACAAGAGCGCATAAGAACGGAGGTGGAGTTGCTATTTTATATAATGAGTCTCTTCAATGCAAGCAGATGTCTTTTGGTCATTTTACTTCCTTTGAATATGTGGCTCTCAATTCCACTCAAGTTTTATTCCTCAACATTTACAGACCACCTAAATACTGTGCAACCTTCTTTGATGAGTTTATTGAACTGCTGTCTATAATCTGTATTGATTTTGATTGTGTTGTCATTGTTGGTGATTTTAATATCCATGTTGATAATCCCCAGGACAGAGGGTCTATAGAGCTATGTGGTGTCCTTGATAACTATGACCTGACACAGCATGTAACAGGTCCCACCCACAACAAGGGGCACACTCTAGACCTAATCATCACCAAAGGTCTGGACATTTCCAAGGTTGCTGTGACTGATGTTGCACTCTCTGATCATTTCTGTGTTTTCTTTGAGAGCAATCTCCCTACACACAAATGTCCAAACCAAGGTTGTGACGAAGCGTTACATCACTGAAAATACCAGTGAACTATTTATTCAGAAGTTCTCCTCCACACCAGCCCTCTCTTGCATCTCAGTCAATGAGCTTGTGGATGGCTTCAATTCTAAAGTAAAACATGTTATTGATGCCATTGCACCCAGTAAGGTGAAGGTTGTCTCGGGTGAGAAAAGATCCCCTTGGAGAAATGCCACGCTGGTAGGAATAGAGAAAAGAGAGCCGGAAAGCAGAGCGCAGGTGGCGAAAAACTAATCTCCAGGTTCACTGTGGTATCTATAAAGAGAGACTTCGCAATTATAATTTGGAACTTAGAAATGCAAGGCAGTCCTTCTTCTCTGACATCATAACCAAAAACAATAACAATACACGTGCCTTATTTGCTACCGTCGACAGGCTAACAAACCCTCCGGTGTCGGTAACTGCTACGCTCCAATCCACCTGTGCATGCAATCAATTTGCCTCCTATTTTGCTGACAAAATTCAGAAAATTAGACAAGCAGTCGGTGGCTCCACACCAACCACCGGATATGTGTTGTCCCCATCTAACAGCTATTCAAATATCATGACACAATTTGACTCAATTAACCAGAGAGGCCTAGAAGACATTATACAACATCTGAAAACATCCTCCTGCTGCTTGGATATTCTACCAACACACTTTTTCAAAAACATTTCACACTGCATGACCGCTGATCTTTTACAAATTGTAAACACATCCCTTCTTTCAGGTGTCTTCCCTCAAGCCCTAAAAACTGCAGTGATTAAACCACTCCTAAAGAAGGCTAGTTTAGACCCCGAAATATTGAAAAACTATAGGCCAATATCAAACCTCCCATTCTTAAGTAAAATAATGGAAAAAGTGGTTTTTCAACAGCTGAACAACTTCTTGGCCGAAAATAACTGTTTCGATGTCTTCCAGTCCGGCTTTCGTCAGCACCACAGTACTGAAACTGCTCTTGTTAAGGTTTTCAACGACATCCACTTAAACACAGACAGTGGCAGAACTTCAGTCTTAGTATTACTGGATCTCAGTGCTGCATTCGACACGGTCGATCATGACATACTTCTAGATAGACTGAAAGTCTGGGTAGGACTCTCTGGCGCAGCACTTAACTGGTTTGAATCCTACTTGAAGGACCGACAATACTTTGTGTCGGTAGCTAATTACACATCAGAGCTGACTAGGATGACGTGGTGTTCCCCAAGGCTCAATACTGGGGCCTCTTCTGTTCAACATCTACATGCTTCCACTGGCTCAGATTATGAAAAACAACAAAGTGTGTTATCATAATTATGCAGACGACACACAAATCTACATAACTATATCACCAGGGGACTATAGTCCCATACAAGGGCTGGCTAAATGCATTGAAGAAATCAATAACTGGATGTGTCAGAATTTTCTTCAATTAAACAAAGATAAAACAGAAGTAATTGTTTTTGGTCCCAAGGACGAACGATTGAAAGTCAGCGCTCAGCTTCAATCACTGACGTTAAAAACCTCAAACCAAGCCAGAAATCTAGGTGTAGTTATGGATTCAGACCTCAACGACGGGTCTACTTTCTGTTCCACGAGTCAGAACTAAACATGGAGAAGCAGCGTTCAGCTGTTCTGCTCCACATATCTGGAACAAGGTCCCTGAAAGCTGCAGGTCTGCTGAGACCCTCAGCTCCTTTAAGTCCAGATTGAAGACTTTTCTGTTTGCTGTTGCCTTTAATTGATCCAGATTCAATCGCTGCATCTCACTACTGCATTTTATTTCTTAAACTGCACTGCAACTTTTATTCAATTTTTATTTTTTATTTAGCTTTTTGACTGTTTTAATGTTTTCTTTACTGTTTTAAATCCTGTTTTCTCTGCATTATGTTTTGATGCTTTTTATGGTTTTATGTGCAGCACTTTGAATCGCCTTGTTGTTGAAATGTGCTCTACAAATAAACTTGCCTTGCCTTGCCTAAACCACATTGTGTGCTTTCGCTGTTCCTTGTTTAAATTATTATCTTGAACTGTTTCCGCATCTTTGTTTGGTTTCAATGAGAAGCATCCTTGACTTCCACTCTTGTTTTTTCTCACCACATGTTTAGCTGAGCGTCTCCTCTGTCGGCTCGCCTCCAGACTTTGTTTCTGCAGGTGGTTGTAATACTGATAAAAGAGGAGAGCGACATGTGCTCGGTTCACTTTGCCCCGTTTTCATTTAAAAGCTGGGCGGATTTCAAAAAGAGTTTGGCGGGGAATGAAAGTCTGGGACCGGCCGACACTTTTTAATGGATTAAATGTTTATTCAATGCAGAATAAAACAAAACTGCTTCACACTTTCTTTTTTTTGTTCAGTGTGTGTGTGTGTGTGTGCGTGTGCGTGTGTGTGTGTGTGCGTGTGCGTGTGTGTGTGCAGAAAGGCCACGTGTGAATTCATTTCGATGATTAAATGCTGTTGAAAAATCTGCGGCAAGAAAGTCAAGGGCAGTGTGCAACGGGTGACTTTCTCCAAACAGCCACAGGGGGGCAACGGTGAGTAAACGGTAAATTATAGTCATTTAGAGCAGGGGTTCTTAACCTTTTTGACCTCGGGGCCCAACTTTTCAAGTACAAAGTGCCCCGGGGCCCATTCAAATATTAACACTGTATTGGTTTAGTAAGTAATTGATCACACTCTTGGTTTGATTTGTATTCAATAACCAAATCAAATCTACCTACAGTTCAACAAGCAAAAACCGTGTCAAATAAATGAGATGATGCAATGTGATCATGAATGAATGAATGAATGAATGAATGAATATATACTTTATTAATCCCCGAGGGGAAATTTGGTGTCGGGGGTAGCAGCAACTTACAACAAAATAAATAAAAACAGCAGGATGAAAGATAAAAGATATATACAATAATAATAAAAATAATAAAAATAATAAAATAAAATAGAAATAGCTGGGATGTATTGATCATGTGTATGTAAACCTGCACAGACAACAAGTCATGGAACAAATCAAGCTAATACAAATTACTAATTATTCGATTGTTCTACAAAAACAAGGGGGACTCTAAAAAAAACAGAGATTTTTTTTGGGGGGGGGGGGGGGAATTTGATAAATACATAATGTGGTAATAAAAGAAATACACTGCACAATTATTAGGAAAGTATTTTTTTTTAGGATTAATCTCGGTTAATCCACAATGTTAATAAACCTCAAACCTGAATATTTACCTGAATATGTATATTTATTTCTTAGGAGAATATCTGTGTGTTCACAATTATTGGGCAACTATTAGTGTGCACACACTTCAAAATAATAATTTTCTAATTAAATAAACTGTAAATGTAGACGTCGGCAGCACTTTCATCATTATTATTTCGTTTTAAATACTTCTCTATAACTTTCGCTACAGGCTAGCTAGCTGCTGGCTGAGTGTCTTCTTCTGCTTATTGGAGCTTGTTAAATAGCTGACTGACGCATTACCGCCACCAAGTGGTGGGAAGCTATATTGTAACTGAGCGTCTCGTGGATAACAGTACTATCTCTGGTGTCTTCAATTCATTACCTATGCGGCCCCGCGGCCCACAGGTGAAAAACGGGAAGTTTTTGGCGACCCTCTAGGTGGCGCTCGCGGCCCAATGGGGGGCCCTATGGTTAAGAATCACTGCTTTAGAGTCAAACAGACCATAAAGCAGGGGACGCTTTAGGGCGGGGCTGAAGATGATTGACAGGTCGCTACTGTGCATTTCAAATACGGTCACTTCCGTTCACCTGCTGCACCTTCCTCCCCAAACACTCCTCCATAAGAGGCGTTCAGGAACATCTGATCACCGTATCAACAACAACAAACCCTCCTTGGTAACCATTGTGCTCGTGTATTTTTAGCGTGCTGGGACTCGGCCGGTCACACCTCTGTGTGTGTGTGTGTGTGTGTGTGTGTGTGTGTGTGTGTGTGTGGCGAGCGACTGAAATAGTTTTTTAATCCCACTCGATGGGAGCGGGATCGAATGAAACCTCGTTCCCAGAGGAGGAGGAGGAGGAGGAGGAGGCTTGGATGTGGTCGCTGCCGGTTCTGGCTTTTGTTTACCAGCTTGTGACTTCTGAGTTATTCTCAAACACATTTCTGCAACATCTGTCGGATGAGCGAGTCGAGAGGATTCTGTTTACGTGTCTGAGTCCTCTTCTCCTACACTCGAACTGCAGCTGTGGTCTTTACACGCCATCAAGATGTGTGTGTGTGTGTGTGTGTGTGTGTGTGTGTGTGTGTGTGTGTGTGTGTGTGTGTTTCAAAACAATTTTCTAACTAATGAAACTTTGTTTCCTTTGATGAAAGCTCGTGGTCAGGGTTAACATGTTATTTAAAGAACAGAAGTTCTCCTGGGTGAAAGTCCTGTGTTTTCAGACTCCACCTCTCCACACGCAGACTTTGTTTATACACCTGATTACATGGATATGATTTGATGATGTGGGTTATGTCGGAATTATAGTGCATTACTTTTTGTAGAAGTATTAATTTTATTGTATTTTGGGTATTTCACTGTTTTATTCACTGTACTTTCAGTCAACGGAATTTACGCCCATGATTGTGGTGCGTTCACTAGTTGTTTTTTTAGCACCATCATTTCTTCTTCTTCTTCTTCTTCTTCTTCTTCTTCTTCTTCTTCTTCTTCATCAGAATCAGAACCATTTATTGCCTTGTATGTTTTCACATATAAGGAATGTGTCATGGCGGGAGGTACATACATTTAACATTTAACAATAAATAGAGTTGTCGGATGATTATGTTGACGACCTCAACAACCAATTTCGGCATCAGGTATTTTTCCGACGCCGAATGTGCTCGAAGCAAAACCCAACAATCTCATGTTTGTGTGGATCGTAGCGTGTTGGGTCGCATCCCTCACCACAACCCAGTCGCTCTGGTCGCGCTCGTCCAGCCAGTCGAGAGCAGCTTGTTTGGTTTCTTGTACGTAAACTCTCGCTGCAGATGTTCGTCCTGTTTTTACAGTATTGTAAATACTAAATGTAGTGGATAGTATTTACTGCAGGCTTTAAGTGGCTTTTTTTTTTTTTGCGTGTGGTATTTCCCCCCATGGGAAAGCGGTTCGGTGGTTGCATGTAATGAATAGCTCTCCTGATGAGTTAAGACAACACGTAGAGCTTCATGACTCTCTCTCCTGCAGCTGTGAGTCAGAGCCGTTAGCCCTAGAACACTAACGTTGAACAATAGTAACACCATCACTAACATCAGATATATTTCACCCGATATAATGTACCCGATAAAATATAGTTCTCATCAAAATATATTAAAATACAACAATACAAGGCAAGTTGAAGTACTCTTCTTTCATTTCACCCTATCGAACTTCTCATAAAACCAAAAACAGGTATCATGGGGGGATCCTGAAAAAAGGCTCAAAACGGGTGAAAAGTTAGGGAATTGTCAATAAAACATGATTAAAAATATAAATAAAGAAGCTATGAACTTGTTCTTTGGTCCACATGTTCCTGGGACATGTGAGTCTTGTCCTGTGAAGGAAAAGTCTCCTTCAATGCTAAAACCCATCTGGATCTTTTTCACCCTCTATTCACTAACGGCGGGTGAAAATCACCCAAACACGTGCCTGTTGAAAAAAACAGGGATCGGACCAGAGAGACACGCCCACCTTCAATAAGACACATCTACCTTCAATAAGACATGTCCACCTTCAATAAGACACGCCTACCTTCAATAAGACACGCCCTCCTTCAATAAGACACGCTCACCTTCAATAAGACACGTCCACCTTCAATAAGACACGCCCTCCTTCAATAAGACACATCTACCTTGAATAAGACACGCTCACCTCCAATAAGACACGCCTACCTTCAATAAGAAACGCTCACCTCCAATAAGACACGCCTACCTTCAATAAGACACGCCTACCTTCAATAAGACACGTCCACCTTCAATAAGACACGCCTACCTTCAATAAGACACGCCCTCCTTCAATAAGACACGCCCACCTTCAATAAGACACGCCTACCTTCAATAAGACACGCCCTCCTTCAATAAGACACATCTACCTTGAATAAGACACGCTCACCTCCAATAAGACACGCCCACCTTCAATAAGACACGCCCACCCTTAATAAGACACATCTACCTTCAATAAAACACGCCCACCTTTAATAAGACACATCTACCTTCAATAAGACACGCCCTCCTTCAATAAGACACGCCCACCTTCAATAAGACACGCCTGCCTTCAATAAGACACGCCTACCTTCAATAAGACACGCCCTCCTTCAATAAGACACATCTACCTTGAATAAGACACGCTCACCTCCAATAAGACACGCCCACCTTCAATAAGACACGCCCACCCTTAATAAGACACATCTACCTTCAATAAAACACGCCCACCTTTAATAAGACACATCTACCTTCAATAAGACACACCCACCTTCAATAAGACACGCCCACCTCCAATAACGTCAGTGAGCAGCATGCAGCTACACAAAGACCCACACAACTCAGACAGAAGCAACACAATGAAAATGACGTAACCACAATCACCTGACGTTAGTGTTTAGTGTTCTAGGGTTGAGTCAGCGCCGCGTCCAGGAACATGTCGTAACACCACGTGTGTTTACACCAACGTGTTGCCCAGGCGACGGACGGCAGGAAGTGCCTGCAGCGTCTCCTGAAGGCGTGTCATGCCGTCCACACACCTCCACTTCAAATACCACCCATGATGCATGCTGGGACGGTGCCACGTCGCCGCATACGTCTACAATCGGGGAGCACCTCTTCATATCTCTCTCTCTCTTCTTGGGTGGATTAAAAACTGAAAGGACTTCTCCTGCAGATGATGCTGCATGCACATGCTCGCGTTTACTAGAGTCACCAACACGCGGCTCCAGAGGATTATGTTATATAATTAATATTATATATTATATTCTCCCCCAATACCTGAAGACACTCGTCCAGATTGTAATCACCTGCCTGTGTGGCCCAGAGCCGCTGGTTGTCTTGTTAGAGACACAGTTTAGGATCAGAGCGTACCTTAAGAAATAACAGGAAAGCTCAGAAATGAAGTATTTATACCGTGTTTTTATATATATATATATATATATATATATATATATATATATATATATATATATATATATATGTATATTTTCATCGCAGACAGAGACAAAAGCGTTCAGTGCTGCTGGACTCCATCTTTCCTTCTCAGAGTGTTCACTGACCTGTTCACCGTGTGGTAAACACATTCAGTCTCTGATATTTATGTCAAACAAAAGAATGAGACGTTCTCCGTGTTGCTCATTGCTTTGCAGGTCTCGAGTCTCGAGTCTCAAGTCTCAAGTCCAGACTGACGAGTCCAAAGTACGTTGGTCCTTCATGGTTCTCTCCTAGAACCGGATTGGATGCTGTCGGATTATTTCAAAAGTGGATCTGGGGGAATTAGGAGACGTTGACTTGAGGAGAAGGAATTCAGTTACTTGATTCGTGAAATTAAAATGTTTCGTGGCCAAGTCAAAAGTCACCTGTCACTGGTGTTAAAGTCCAAGTCGAGTTCATTTGAATTGTGTTAAATTGAATCGAGTCATCAAACGTGTGCCTCGAGTCGACACGGCTGCTTTACACCGCGTACAACACATCTTACCTGTACATCACACCACAGCAGCACCCTGATTTCTTGCTATTAATACTGATGTTGTTAGTATTTATTTAATTTCAGACACTTTTTCGTACTTGAAAAAAAGTCAAACACACGTTGAGCAGTGCTTGTGGTTCAGACGACCCGAAGAGGATTAAGTCAAACAAGAAACACCTTTCTGTCACTTTGACTTGTTGTTGTTCAAAAAGGCCGACAGAGAGGTGAGGTTTTCTCTCAATAAACAATCTACGTGGTCGACCACCTGCTGTCAGCGCCGCTCTTAACGAGCTCGTTAGTGTAAATGACGGACAGCTGGTGGAGTGTGAACCGCAGCCTGAACGTTAAACCTTTAGCCACATCACGTCGTTTTAACATGTAAGGCTCTGAAGGAGAACCAGCAAGAGCCTTAGAAGGTCTATGCTGCATGTGTTAAAGCTGCATTCTCTCTCCTGACCACCAGGGGGCGACTCATGTGGTTGTATAGAAGTATATGCTGCATGTGTTAAAGCTGCATTCTCTCTCCTGACCACCAGGGGGCGACTCATGTGGTTGTATAGAAGTATATGCTGCATGTGTTAAAGCTGCATTCTCTCTCCTGACCACCAGGGGGCGACTCCTCTGGTTGTATAGAAGTCTATGCTTCATGTGTTAAAGTTGCGTTCTCTCTCCTGACCACCAGGGGGCGACTCCTCTGGTTGTATAGAAGTCTATGCTTCATGTGTTAAAGCTGCATTCTCTCTCCTGACCACCAGGGGGCAACTCCTCTGGTTGTATAGAAGTCTATGCTTCATGTGTTAAAGTTGCGTTCTCTCTCCTGACCACCAGGGGGCGACTCCTTTGGTTGTATAGAAGTATATGCTGCATGTGTTAAAGCTGCATTCTCTCTCCTGACCACCAGGGGGCGACTCCTATGGTTGTATATAAGTCTATGCTTCATGTGTTAAAGCTGCGTTCTCTCTCCTGACCACCAGGGGGCGACTCCTCTGGTTGTATAGAAGTCTATGCTTCATGTGTTAAAGTTGCGTTCTCTCTCCTGACCACCAGGGGGCGACTCCTCTGGTTGTATAGAAGTCTATGCTTCATGTGTTAAAGCTGCATTCTCTCTCCTGACCACCAGGGGGCGACTCCTCTGGTTGTATAGAAGTATATGCTGCATGTGTTAAAGTTGCGTTCTCTCTCCTGACCACCAGGGGGCGACTCCTTTGGTTGTATAGAAGTCTATATAAATGATTCTACTTCTCTCTTGATTTAGTCCTAAACATGGTAAACTCAATCTCACTCTCGTTTATCGGTTGCAAAAAAACAAGATGGCGACGGCGAAAACCGCAAAACTCGAGGCTTCGAAACATCAGTCCACAACCCAACGGGTGATGATGTCACCACGACTGACCATATCTGAGGAAAACGACCGACTGAAGTTGACACTTCTTAACCCTCCCGGCACGCTACAATATTTAAAGTCGGCCTTAAATTCAGAGAGACAGCAGCAGGAGCAGGTGTCGCTGTGTTAAGGCCACATGTATACGCTGTCTTTCATCAGCGCTGCGCTGTGAAACCCAGTCCACCCATCAAGGTTTCAGCATTCATACTGGCCGGCTGCCAAGCTCAGCAGGAACATGAAAGTGAGGCGGGGTGTAACACTCAAACTCTTCCCCCCCCCCCCTTCTTTAAGCAACCTCCCCATTAACGTCTTTGAGGAGCGGTAAAGTGCCGAAGCCTCTCATTACAGAGTGTGTAGCCGCCAAGCGCACACAAACACACAGCGTACGTGCATGAATGTGATGATTACTGTAAACACTGGTACGCTGAACTGGTTCCCAGTAACAACGCAGCGCTCTGAACGGGGAAGCGTGCTGAGGAGAGATGAAGCAAAGGGAAGGCAGAGGGAAACGCGTCTGCAAGCCGAGACACGAGCAGAGCCCTCGGAGAACGCTAATCGTTATATGTATCTATACAGGTTCCGGGGTTCTCAGACTGTTTCTGTCACAACCCACTTTGGAGGAAGAACATGTATGAATTTTGATTAAAGTAACTTTTTGTGACTCCTCCTCATGTAACAGAATAAAGAAAACTTAATCACTTTCAAGTGAACCAGATTTCTGCATCAGACAAAAACTAATAACTGACTTTGTTAGAACAATGGAAATAAAGTTGTGTGTGCAAAAAAACTAATATTTGGTAAACAAATTGCGTAATGTGGCTGAAATTAAAATGAACATGTTTTGCACTGAATATATTTGAAAGAACGTGTGAACGACGTGAACGCGTGAACGCGTGAACGCGTGAACGATGTGAACGCGTGAACGACGTGAACGACGTGAACGACGTGAACGTGTGAACGCGTGAACGACGTGAACGAATGAACGCGTGAACGACGAGAACGCGTGAACGAGTGAACGCGTGAACGCGTGAACGTGTGAACGCGTGAACGCGTGAACGACGTGAACGAATGAACGTGTGAACGACGAGAACGCGTGAACGAGGTGAACGAGTGAACGCGTGAACGTGTGAACGTGTGAACGCGTGAACGCGTGAACGACGTAGGGTGTGTAGAGAGGAGTGTGTAGAGTGGAGTGTGTAGAGGAGTGTGTAGAGTGGAGTGTGTAGAGGAGTGTGTAGAGAGGAGTGTGTAGAGTGGAGTGTGTAGAGGAGTGTGTAGAGTGGAGTGTGTAGAGGAGTGTGTAGAGAGGAGTGTGTAGAGTGGAGTGTGTAGAGGAGTGTGTAGAGTGGAGTGTGTAGAGGGGAGTGTGTAGAGGAGTGTGTAGAGGAGTGTGTAGAGGGGAGTGTGTAGAGGAGTGTGTAGAGGAGTGTGTAGAGGAGTGTGTAGAGAGGAGTGTGTAGAGGAGTGTGTAGAGAGGAGTGTGTAGAGGAGTGTGTAGAGAGGAGTGTGTAGAGGAGTGTGTAGAGAGGAGTGTGTAGAGGAGTGTGTAGAGGAGTGTGTAGAGGAGTGTGTAGAGAGGAGTGTGTTCCTTCCCCGGTCAGTGTGTCCCTGAAGGAATGTGGTATTCTCTTCACTCGATGCTGTGAACTTTGACCTGAAGGAGGTTTGATCTTCATTCTTTTCTCACAGGTGCTCTTAACATATAGAGCTGTGTTATTTATTACATTACAATATAGCAAATATAGATAAGAAAATACAACTTTTAATTATAATTTTTTGCAGAATATATATATATATATATATATATATATATATTTTTTTTTTTCCTTTTCTGTGCACTATCATAAACCAATATACCAGTAACACATATATGAACGTATTATCTATGTTCCAAGGGTTTTCTGTATATTATACCTTTTTAAATTATTCAAATAGGCCTTGTGGTTGAGGAGATAATCAGGATTTAGTATGGGTATGCTAACCATTGGGATGAGAAACCAGGACTTAATGCCATAATGTTAAAACACATTTTAATAGAATTGCTTTGAGGTGATGTCGTCCTTTTATGTCGGTTTATGATTTTTTTAATGCAGTTATGTTCCTGGGACATGTGAGTCTTGTCCTGTGAAGGAAAAGTCTCCTTCAATGCTAAAACCCATCTGGATCTTTTTCACCCTCTATCACTAACGGTGGGTGAAAATCACCCGAACACGTGCCTGTTGTTAAAAACAGGGATCGGACCAGAGAGACACGCCCACCTTCAATAAGACACGCCTACCTTCAATAAGACACGCCCACCTTCAATAAGACACATTTACCTTGAATAAGACACGTCCACCTCCAATAAGACACGCCCACCTTCAATAAGACACGTCCACCTTCAATAAGACACGTCTACCTTCAATAAGACACGCCTACCTTCAATAAGACACGTCCACCTTCAATAAGACACGCCCACCTTCAATAAGACACGTCCACCTTCAATAAGACACGTCCACCTTCAATAAGACACGTCTACCTTCAATAAGACACGCCTACCTTCAATAAGACACGTCCACCTTCAATAAGACACGCCCACCTTCAATAAGACACGTCCACCTTCAATAAGACACGCCTACCTTCAATAAGACACGCCTACCTTCAATAAGACACATCTACCTTGAATAAGACACGTCCACCTCCAATAAGACACGTCCACCTTCAATAAGACACGCCCAACTTCAATAAGACACGCCCACCTTCAATAAGACACGCCCTCCTTCAATAAGACACATCTACCTTCAATAAGACACGCTCACCTTCAATAAGACACGCTCACCTTCAATAAGACACGTCCACCTTCAATAAGACACGCCCACCTTTAATAAGACACGCCTACCTTCAATAAGACACGTCCACCTTCAATAAGACACGCCCACCTTTAATAAGACACGCCCACCTTCAATAAAACACACCCACCTTTAATAAAACACGCTCACCTTCAATAAGACACGCCCTCCTTCAATAAGACACACCTACCTTCAATAAAACACACCCACCTTCAATAAGACACGCCTACCTTCAATAAGACACGCCTCCTTCAATAAGACACGCCTACCTTCAATAAAACACACCCACCTTCAATAAGACACGCCTACCTTCAATAAAACACACCCACCTTCAATAAGACACGCCTACCTTCAATAAGACACTCCCACCTTCAATAAGACACGTCCACCTTCAATAAGACATGCCTTCAATAAGACACGTCCACCTTCAATAAGACATGCCTTCAATAAGACACACCCACCTTCAATAAGACACGCCTACCTTCAATAAGACACTCCCACCTTCAATAAGACACGTCCACCTTCAATAAGACATGCCTTCAATAAGACACGCCTACCTTCAATAAAACACACCCACCTTTAATAAGACACGCCTACCTTCAATAAAACACACCCACCTTTAATAAAACATGCTCACCTTCAATAAGACACGCCCTCCTTCAATAAGACACGCCTACCTTCAATAAAACACACCCACCTTCAATAAAACACACCCACCTTTAATAAAACATGCTCACCTTCAATAACACACGCCTACCTCCAATAACGTCAGTGAGCAACATGCAGCTACACAAAGACAACTCAGACAGAAGCAACACAATGAAAATGACGTAACCACAATCACCTGACGTTAGTGTTTAGTGTTCTAGAGTCAGCGCCGCGTCCAGGAACATGTCGTAACACCACGTGTGTTTACACCAACGTGTTGCCCAGGCGACGGACGGCAGGAAGTGCCTGCAGCGTCTCCTGAAGGCGTGTCATGCCGTCCACACACCTCCACTTCAAATACCACCCATGATGCATGCTGGGACGGTGCCACGTCGCCGCATGCGTCTACAATCGGGGAGTACCTCTTCATATCTCTCTCTCTCTTCTTGGGTGGATTAAAAACTGAAAGGACTTCCATTAATCTCCTGCAGATGATGCTGCATGCACATGCTCGCGTTTACTAGAGTCACCAACACGCGGCTCCAGAGGATTATGTTATATAATTAATATTATATATTATATTCTCCCCCAATACCTGAAGACACTCGTCCAGATTGTAATCACCTGCCTGTGTGGCCCAGAGCCGCTGGTTGTCTTGTTAGAGACACAGTTTAGGATCAGAGCGTACCTTAAGCAATAACAGGAAAGCTCAGAAATGAAGTATTTATACCGTGTTTTATATATATATATATATATATATATATATATATATATATATATATATATATATATTCATCGCAGACAGAGACAAAAGCGTTCAGTGCTGCTGGACTCCATCTTTCCTTCTCAGAGTGTTCACTGACCTGTTCACCGTGTGGTAAACACATTCAGTCTCTGATATTTATGTCAAACAAAAGAATGAGACGTTCTCCGTGTTGCTCCGGTGCTCATTGCTTTGCAGGTCTCGAGTCTCGAGTCCAGACTGACGAGTCCAAAGTACGTTGGTCCTTCACGGTTCTCTCCTAGAACCGGATTGGATGCTGTCGGATTATTTCAAACAAAAGTGGATCTGGGGGAATTAGGAGACGTTGACTTGAGGAGAAGGAATTCAGTTACTTGAAATTAAAATGTTTCGTGGCCAAGTCAAAAGTCACCTGTCACTGGTGTTAAAGTCCAAGTCGAGTTCATTTGAATTGTGTTAAATTGAATCGAGTCATCAAACGTGTGCCTCGAGTCGACACGGCTGCTTTATACCGCGTACAACACACTTTGGTACATCTTACCTGTACATCACACCACAGCAGCACCCTGATTTCTTGCTATTAATACTGATGTTGTTAGTATTTATTTAATTTCAGACACTTTTTCGTACTTGAAAAAAAGTCAAACAAACGTTGAGCAGTGCTTGTGGTTCAGAGGAAGGTGCACAGCCGACCCGAAGAGGATTAAGTCAAACAAGAAACACCTTTCTGTCACTTTGACTTGTTGTTGTTCAAAAAGGCCGACAGAGAGGTGAGGCTTTCTCTCAATAAACAATCTACGTGGTCGACCACCTGCTGTCAGCGCCGCTCTTAACGAGCTCGTTAGTGTAAATGACGGACAGCTGGTGGAGTGTGAACCGCAGCCTGAACGTTAAACCTTTAGCCACATCACGTCGTTTTAACATGTAAGGCTCTGAAGGAGAACCAGCAAGAGCCTTAGAAGGTCACAGAAGTCTATGCTGCATGTGTTAAAGCTGCATTCTCTCTCCTGACCACCAGGGGGCGACTCTTCTGGTTGTATAGAAGTCTATGCTTCATGTGTTAAAGCTGCATTCTCTCTCCTGACCACCAGGGGGTGACTCATGTGGTTGTATAGAAGTATATGCTGCATGTGTTAAAGCTGCGTTCTCTCTCCTGACCACCAGGGGCGACTCCTCTGGTTGTATAGAAGTCTATGCTTCATGTGTTAAAGCTGCATTCTCTCTCCTGACCACCAGGGGGTGACTCATGTGGTTGTATAGAAGTATATGCTGCATGTGTTAAAGCTCCGTTCTCTCTCCTGACCACCAGGGGCGACTCCTCTGGTTGTATAGAAGTCTATGCTTCATGTGTTAAAGCTGCATTCTCTCTCCTGACCACCAGGGGGTGACTCCTCTGGTTGTATAGAAGTATATGCTGCATGTGTTAAAGCTGCATTCTCTCTCCTGACCACCAGGGGGCGACTCCTCTGGTTGTATAGAAGTATATGCTGCATGTGTTAAAGTTGCGTTCTCTCTCCTGACCACCAGGGGGCGACTCCTTTGGTTGTATAGAAGTCTATATAAATGATTCTACTTCTCTCTTGATTTAGTCCTAAACATGGTAAACTCAATCTCACTCTCGTTTATCGGTTGCAAAAAAACAAGATGGCGACGGCGAAAACCGCAAAACTCGAGGCTTCGAAACATCAGTCCACAACCCAACGGGTGATGATGTCACCACGACTGACCATATCTGAGGAAAACAACCGACTGAAGTTGACACTTCTTAACCCTCCCGGCACGCTACAATATTTAAAGTCGGCCTTAAATTCAGAGAGACAGCAGCAGGAGCAGGTGTCGCTGTGTTAAGGCCACATGTATACGCTGTCTTTCATCAGCGCTGCGCTGTGAAACCCAGTCCACCCATCAAGGTTTCAGCATTCATACTGGCAGGCTGCCAAGCTCAGCAGGAACATGAAAGTGAGGCGGGGTGTAACACTCAAACTCTTCCCCCCCCTTCTTTAAGCAACCACCCCATTAACGTCTTTGAGGAGCGGTAAAGTGCCGAAGCCTCTCATTACAGAGTGTGTAGCCGCCAAGCGCACACAAACACACAGCGTACGTGCATGAATGTGATGATTACTGTAAACACTGGTACGCTGAACTGGTTCCCAGTAACAACGCAGCGCTCTGAACGGGGAAGCGTGCTGAGGAGAGATGAAGCAAAGGGAAGGCAGAGGGAAACGCGTCTGCAAGCCGAGACAAGAGCAGAGCCCTCGGAGAACGCTAATCGTTATATGTATTTATACAGGTTCCGGGGTTCTCAGGCTGTTTCTGTCACAACCCACTTTGGAGGAAGAACATGTATGAATTTTGATTAAAGTAACTTTTTGTGACTCCTCCTCATGTAACAGAATAAAGAAAACTTAATCACTTTCAAGTGAACCAGATTTCTGCATCAGACAAAAACTAATAACTGACTTTGTTAGAACAATGGAAATAAAGTTGTGTGTGCAAAAAAACTAATATTTGGTAAACAAATTGCGTAATGTGGCTGAAATTAAAATGAACATGTTTTGCACTGAATATATTTGAAAGAACGTGTGAACGACGTGAACGCGTGAACGCGTGAACGCTGTGAACGATGTGAACGCGTGAACGACGTGAACGACGTGAACGACGTGAACGTGTGAACGCGTGAACGAATGAACGCGTGAACGACGAGAACGCGTGAACGAGTGAACGCGTGAACGCGTGAACGTGTGAACGCGTGAACGCGTGAACGACGTGAACGAATGAACGTGTGAACGACGAGAACGCGTGAACGAGGTGAACGAGTGAACGCGTGAACGTGTGAACGTGTGAACGCGTGAACGCGTGAACGACGTGAACGAATGAACGTGTGAACGACGAGAACGAGTGAACGAGTGAACGCGTGAACGTGTGAACGTGTGAACGCGTGAACGCGTGAACGACGTAGGGTGTGTAGAGAGGAGTGTGTAGAGGAGTGTGTAGAGTGGAGTGTGTAGAGGAGTGTGTAGAGAGGAGTGTGTAGAGTGGAGTGTGTAGAGGAGTGTGTAGAGTGGAGTGTGTAGAGGAGTGTGTAGAGAGGAGTGTGTAGAGTGGAGTGTGTAGAGGAGTGTGTAGAGTGGAGTGTGTAGAGGAGTGTGTAGAGAGGAGTGTGTAGAGGAGTGTGTAGAGGAGTGTGTAGAGGAGTGTGTAGAGAGGAGTGTGTAGAGTGGAGTGTGTATAG
>JBAMJR010000003.1:892500-1005000 GCA_038501785.1 Myoxocephalus aenaeus | reverse complement strand
GTAATTATGAGATACTAACTCATAATTATTTATTTGCTAAGTTGCTAAGTTGCTAAGTCATAATTATGAGATGTTATCTCATGATTACAACTTACAGGATCTTAATTTTGATTTTTATGAGATACTATCTCATAATTATGACATGCTAAGTCATAATTATGAGATAGTTAAGATAGTTAAGAGGTACTATCTCATAATTACGACTTACAGGGTCTTAATCTTTTAATCACATTGGCGGGAATGGGCTTCCATAGGTTGTGCTGTGATTGAGTTGCCGTGCGGTGCCTTTTAAATATTTACCTCGAGTTATTTTAGCGTTGCAAGGAGCTGCAGAGCTCTTGCAGGACGGGAGGTGATACATTCCAGAGACGGTTGAGTTTGTTTGTGCTTCACTTCGCAACACGCCATGCATTATTGGACCTTTTTCTTTTTTTGCAACTCAAAGCCGTTTAGATAATCCTGTGGTGTGTGAAGGGTTTTCTCTTGGGAGGCCCGGAGGTCACATCCAGTCGGCTGTGAGTTACTTCCTGCCAGCGGGTGAGGTAATCCTCCCGCTGTACAGTATCTGGGATATACTGCAGCTCCTGGCTCCACATTCCACCCATCCTGCTCCACTACCTTTATCTCCCAAATGTCACCAGCTATAAATACCCAGCTCATATTTGATCTGATCCCATCCCTGCAGCACGGAGTCTCTTAATATCATAAACTTAAATCCACTGTGACTCTCAGGGGGAGCAGTACACGCTGCCATGTCTGCACTAGATGTTAAAGTGTGATTCTTCCTTTTATGGGCCGCATGTGGATGTTATGTGTCAGGAGGAATGTGTGTGCTGTCTGTCAGATGGACCGCTGTCATCCTGCAAGGAGAGAGAGAGAGAGAGAGAGAGAGAGAGAGAGAGAGAGAGAGAGAGAGAGAGAGAGAGATTTAGCTCAGGGCACATGTTCTGTCCCTCTGATAGCTCTTTGGAGGAATGTTTGTTAGACTTTAATCTGATCACCATGGACCACTGAGCATATAGCTTCAAAACGTCAAAACGAGGACTCTGATTTGGTGTTACACGCTATGATGTCACTCTCTCCCGCCGGGAGGAACTTCATTGCTTATCTTCCTTCGAGGATGTGAAGCGGAGGAGAGGGACACCGCGTCAAATGAACTGATTTATCCTTTAGATAAAAGCCCAAAAGATTTCATCAAAATCCTCTTTTATTTTACACACTGAGAGGTACATGTTTCTAGGGAAAAGCTCCTTTTATTTCCTTCCTGTAACGAGCCCCAGATGCACACGCAGCTTCTGATCCAGAGTGCTAAATGTCGACTTATAGCACATGTTTTGACGGATGTTCAAGGTGAAAAAAAATACAGAAATAATTGGCCTCAGGTAGAAAGTTTCAGTCATTCAGGTGTTGTGTGTGGCTCTGTAAGAGTCTCTGGTTTCTAGAAACCGCAACAGGGACAGATCACAGCCGTAGGGAATCCTAAAATGCTTCATTGTTGCTTCTGCAAAGAAAACGTTGCACCAAAGTTGAGAATTCACCGAAAATTGAGACGGAATTAGAAAATGACCTAATTTAAACTGCTGGGTTTTTTTCATGAGGTTTCAGTTCTTTCTTGCTGTTCGTGATGATAAACGGTCTTTGATTTAGGAATGTTAATAATTAACCGCTAACCAACAGTTAGCATTTTGACAGATTAATCAGTTAAAAAACTAACTTTTTTCAATAAAATTAGGATAGCTGGTCCACCTTAAAGATCAGACCACCTTAAGTGAGTCTGGGTTGAAGTTACCCAGCAACACGTGTCAATTTCCGCTAGTTACGTGAATGCGGTATTTTCAAAATAATAACTAGTTAGGTTCAAGAAAAGATCGTAAAACATTCTTAGTTAGGCTTAGGAAAAGATCGTGAAAACTACTAAGGTTGAAGAAAAGATCGTGAAAAATATTTAGGTCGAAGAAAAGATCATAAAAAATACTTAGTTAGGTTTAGGATAAGATCGTAACAATACTTAGTTAAGTTCAAGAAAAGATCGTGAAAAATATTTAGTTAGCTTCAAGAAAAGATCGTAACAATATTTAGTTAGCTTCAAGAAAAGATCGTAACAATACTTAGTTAGGTTCAAGAAAAGATCGTAACAATACTTAGTGAGGTTCAAGAAAAGATCGTAACAATACTTAGTGAGGTTCAAGAAAAGATCGTAAAAAATACTTAGTTAGCTTCAAGAAAAGATCGTAACAATACTTAGTTAGGTTCAAGAAAAGATCGTAACGATGCTTAGTTAAGTTCAAGAAAAGATCGTAACAATACTTAGTGAGGTTCAAGAAAAGATTGTAAAAAATACTTAGTTAGCTTCAAGAAAAGATCGTAACAATACTTAGTTAGGTTCAAGAAAAGATCGTAACGATGCTTAGTTAAGTTCAAGAAAAGATCGTAACAATACTTAGTGAGGTTCAAGAAAAGATCGTAACGATACTTAGTTAAGTTCAAGAAAAGATCGTAACAATACTTAGTTAGGTTCAATAAAAGATTGTGAAAAATACTTAGTGAGGTTCAAGAAAAGATTGTAAAAAAAAATTAGTTAAGTTCAAGAAAAGATCGTAACAATACTTAGTTAGGTTCAATAAAAGATTGTGAAAAATACTTAGTGAGGTTCAAGAAAAGATTGTAAAAAATACTTAGTTAAATTCAAGAAAAGATCGGTGTTTAGGTTAAAACAACTATGGAAGTGTCGTTACTGACGTACGCAAGTCATGTGACAAAAACATCAACATTGACTTCTTGTTTCACGCGGGGAATGAAACTCTGTCTGCTGGGGAAAGATCTGGTTTGTGGACCCGCCCGCCCGGTGTGGAGGTCTTGAACTTGTGCACACGGAGCCTTGATCTCCATCGGAGTCAAGGTTCAGTCAGATAAGAGTTTACTGCTCTGCGTTTGCACGTCTCTGTACTTTAATGTGCCTCAGAGCGAGATCAAGGTTGTGTTTTTACCGTTGGTGAGTATCCGTGTCTGTCAGCAGGATAGTTTTTCCATTAAACTTGACGGACAGGTCGGCGTCGCGCCAAAGAACAATTGATTAGATAATCCAGAACTGGGACTTCTGCCACTGAAACATTAGTGTTTCTTAGCTGTAATTATGAGACTGACGGAGACAGAAACTCCTGCAGCTTCAAGACTACTTTTCTTATGTAAGATTGCAAGTGTTAGATGAAACGTGTGTTTGGGTTACCAAGTTTGACAAGGAGTCTTTTTTTTTCCAGCTTCATTGTTGTGCCTTTCTTTTTTTTCTTTTTTGAAAGTTTTGCACTTTTTACTCGCGGGTATCTCTGCATGTTTTTCCCATCGTTGCTACCGCGACCGCGGACGACCCGAGAGGCTCCGCTTCATTCAAAGTGGCTGTGAAAAGATAATCTCATAATCCCCGAGGTATGACGGCGTACCGGGTCGGTCCTCCCTGTCGTGGAAGAGGCGAAGCGGAGCGAAGGGGGATGGAAGGGAAGTCCAGACATTTCGGCAACAACTAAATCTTTGATTTATTTACCGCAACAGTCGCACAATGGCCTTCGGCGTCTTGCTTTGCGACAATGTTTTTTTTACTACGTCTTCGAGCGAAGCAGCTGCCGCGGACACAAAGACCCTCCGGCTTGTGTTCAGAGAGGCTCGCCGTGTCAATGCGCCGGCCGAGCGCTTCGATTGTTGCGGCCTCATTCATAGTCGAGGCGGACCCGGGGGTCAGGGCGGACCCGGGGGGTCAGGGCAGACCCAGGGGGCGGGACGGACCCGGGGGGCGGGACGGACCCAGGGGTCAGGGCGGACCCAGGGGGCGGGACGGGGCCCTTCACGCCGAACATCTGTTAAGAGTTTGTGTCAATTAATTCAGCGGCGTGCTCCATTTAACCAACCAGACCCTCAACAAGGCTCGCCCCAAAACGCTGGGTGGGGTCACCACTAAATCTCCGTCGGGGGGGTCAAAGGTTGAGACGTGTTGCTTTTGGGAAACGTGGTGGGTGTGCGGATACTTTTAAAAGGTCGCCGTCAGAGAGCCACTTAGATCCGCACAAAGAGAACCGAGGGAGCAGAGATCCTCAGTCAGGTGTCTCGTAAGAAGGTCAAAGGTCACATTCTCACCTGCAACGCACTCGTTTGACAACAGCATGGTTGTTTATTTGTGCCGGGTGGGAACGTGACCGCTACCCGCCTGTCCGCAAGTAATCTAATTTTTTATTTTATTTCTAACAATTCTGAAAACAAGATAAGAGACGTGAAACAATAATCGTTCCGTTTCACGATGGCGCTCTCGCTTTGTGTCGCGATATAAATCCAGCGCACCCCCTGTCCTTTAAGTAAGGAAGTATCATGATGACTTTATTAGTAAAAGCATTTAAAATTGTTCATAAATCTGTAACCTGGTTTGATTTTCAGGGAATTTGACTAAATGATTAATTCACACTCAATCTTTCTATTCATAATCCAGCATTCACATTCAGACAGAAGCTCGGCGGCTTCATGGTTTCAGTCTTATTCTGTTATTTGTTAAAGATTATTTCAGTGTCGTTTGCGTGTTTCTTCTTCATCTTCATCTTCTTCCTCACCAGAGGCCCTAATCTCAGTCAAAATAAACAGCCATATAGTCTCGTATTGATTGACGCCGTTTCCCTCTCCCCGCCCCGGAGCTCCTCGCTAATGTGCTGCTATAGTCTTAATGAGCGCCTGACCCCTGCTCACCTCTGTGGGGAACCCTGTAGGGAAGGGGCCGGCCGGTCCGTGACCAGAGCGGCCGTCTTTTCATGTTCCAAGGCTGCAGCCGAAGATCAAGTGAAAGTGAGAGGAATGACTTCATCATCTCTGTGGATCGCGACGGTATTCGTATGTTTTTGCCTTTATGAAAATAAATTAAAAAAACACACACCGGAAACATCTGCAGCTTTGTGCATTGATGAAAAAACTAACTGTAGCCCTTTAGGCCCTCACCCTAACCCTATTTATTGTTTAAGTTGTGTTTAGTTATTGTACATGGCAATTATATATTATTGTAGCCCTGATTATTATGTTTAATTTGATACCGAACATGTGTTTTCTTTTTTGGGGGATTTATGTTTTTTCTTTTTTGGGGGATTTATGTTTTTTCTTGATTTGTACCGTGTGACCTGATATAAAAAGGGTCTCCATTTGACCCAAGGGCTCAAAGAGTTGTGTTTTCGTGAATGGATTCATGTCATCCAAACAATGAACCATTTGTTTCACCAAAAAGTTGTCCAATCCATTTATTTTTAAAGCAGCAATAACAGATTTTCGCTTTTTCCCACAAATGCGAACAATTTGCACAATTTTCAGAAACCGTTTATTGCCAGGAATGTTTACACAGACGAGGAATTTTTCTTGGTGGAAGGTGCATACATTAGACATGAGACGAGACAGAGAACAATCAACAACAACAACAGTGCAATGGGTAATTAAGATAAGTATCAGATGGTCTCCACCATCTGGTCTGTTTAGCTGCTAAATACCACAAAGAGAGGTTTTCAATCAACCCGTATTTCGTACACTGGTTGCCACACATTTTAACGTTGACAATAACACACACAGTGGCCCTTTCGTCAAGCAGCTGGGATGGAAAGGGCCTCTTACGTCTATCGTGATTCATGAGCCCATTGCCTCTTACGGTCAGCGCGACCTTCCTCGTTCCTCTGATATGAATTCCATGTAAGGCCAAGACGGGAGCCGAGGTCTCTGAAGGGAAGGGCTGCTCAGCCGAGTGTGAGGGAGATGTGCATCGTTTAATTGGACAAGGGCGACTACTGACCTGGGACCGAGCCAAATGCTTCGGAGCGGCTCGGTTTTTTCTTTGAGTTCAAAAGAAACAGAACGGACGAGAGATAGAGATAAACGACAAGACTGGAAGGAGGAGGACGTGATACGTGGGAGGGAAAAGAAAGAGAGGAGATTAAGTCGCTTGATCAGGAAACAGACCTCTTAAAGGCGTGGCTCGCCGTCAGCAGAGCAGTGCCAGGAAGCAAGTCAAAGAGAGGGGCACTTCTCAACAAGAACAAAAAAAGAGGGGGCACTTGTCCTTTGATGAATCGGACGAAGGAAAAGACGGAGAGTCACAGTTGTTTTGCTGGAAGACCAAATCGACTGTGAAGTGGACTCAGTCACCGTCACGGCACCCGGTGGTTTGTGGACGCTGTAGCCCTTTAAGCCCTAACCCTAACCCTAAAGCTAAACCTAACCCTAACCCTAACCCTAAACCCATTTATTGTTTGAGTTGTGTTTAGAGGTTGTACATGGGGATTATATATTATTCTAGACCTGGTTTCTATGTTTAATCTGATACCTAACATGTTATTTTTTTGTTGTACCTTGTGACCTGATATAAAAGGGTCCCCAAAAATGGGCTCAAAGAGTTGCCTCAAGTTCAACATTTTAGATGTTGCCATCTTGTAGGTTGAGCAACCTATACTCAAAACTTTACAAGAGTAAACTTTGAACTGGTCAGACCCGCTGAAGGGAAGGGGGGCGTGGGAGAACCAGAACCAGGACCAACACAAGAGGAAACCTTGTAGGAACTTTGGTATTGTCCGATCTGACCGAAATCTTAAAAAATAAATCTGTACTCACTGGAACCATTTGGGTGGACTGGTCTTGTAATTTGTCCTCATACCCTTGTGATCCTTGAGATAAAGGCTGTGGGGTTAACCCTTAAAGCTGACATTTAAGTGTACAAGAAGACTGTTGCATTCGTTCTCGCTAAAGAGTAGAACTTTCCAAAGGAAACAAACAGTCCACAGTGTTCAGAGGACGCTTACGACCACCATCAACCAACAGCAGTCTGAAAACACAATGTGAAAGAATTAAAGTCGTAAGAAGAAACACACAACAAATCCCAGACCTGTCAATCACCTTGTAGCCCCGCCCCTAAAGCATCCCCTGCTTTATGGTCTGTTTGACTCTAAATGACCATCATCTACTAAATGGACATTTAGTATAGACTTCTATACAACCAGAGGAGTCGCCCCCTTGTGGTCAGGAAAGAGAATGCAGCTTTAACACATGAAGCAAATACTTCCATACAACCAGAGGAGTGGCCCCCTGGTGGCCATTAGAGAGAATGCACGTTTTAAGACATTACCTCATGGGCTTCACTCGGCAGAAGGAGGTTGCTGGCTGTTCAATACAAACATGCACTGTGCAGTCAAATAACATTCAAAACTCTCAGAACTTTATTTTAAATTATAGTGGAGATCTTAACGTTTCCAAAGATACAACAATATATCAGGCTGAATAGTACGAAGGGTTTGGACAAAGTAATGCACAAGTCACTTTTAATTGTGTTTTACATTTGACGTGAGAACATGCAGTCGTGACCTTGACTGATACGTCTGTGTTTCCACGTAGTACACGTGTTCTAACCAGGCTGAGTTTGAGATGGAGCAGCCGGCTGTGAGTCTGATTATTAGTGAAATTAAAATCATGTAAACGCAGCAGGGGAGACCGGTTCCTTCCTCTCGGCTGTGTGGGAGTTAATAAGACACCGTTGGGCTGGGTGTTGTTGGGCTTAATGATACCTGCTGGATGGGGGGGGCATTCCTGACCTTGGCTCCGGCGCAGAGGGGCTCACAGCTTATTTGTGGATATTATCAACGACCTAAAGACCTCTGCTGCTCGACGTGTCAGTCGTGTCTTTCCCTTGTCTGTTTCCTCCCAAACGTCCTCCCCGTGTTTGACGTGTCAAAGCGGTGGCGGTGGAGTTTTACCCGGCGACCGGCTGACCGTGTTTCTCTCGCCGCCTGCAGGAAGCTGACCCTGTGCCCGGCCCTGACCTTCGTCCTGCTGCTGCTCGCTCCCGTCGGCCCGGCGTCCCCGCAGAGCGTAAGTGAGACCCCTCGACCAATCAGCTCCCTCTTTTTAATCAGCCAATCACAGCGAAGCACAGCTGAGCCAAACTGCTGCAACTGACCGTTCATTTTTAATTAAACCTGATGATTATTTCTGTTAATCGATCAATTCATTGTTTGTTGTATGAAATGTAAAAGAAACTTACAATTTCTTGTTTTGTTTGACTCTCTTTCTCTGTATACATATATGTGTATATATATATATATATATATATATATATATATATACATATATATTTACATACACATACCCAAACATATATGTGTATATATATATACACACACATATATCTGTATATATATATATTTGTACATATACTTGTATATATACACATATATGTATGGGTGTGTATATGTACATATATATATATATATATATATATATATATATATATATATATATATATATATACATATATATATATATATATATATGTATATATATATATATATATGCAGACGACTGCAAGTAAATAAGAGATAACATTTAACATGTACACTTCAGAGAGGTTGTAATGATTTTTTAGGGTGTTATTAGTTGTTAATATTTTAACATTTCATTAATTTAAGCTTAACAAAGCCTTTATCTCTATATTTGACATATTATAACAGCGCTCAGTTTTTAGCCATAAAGTCAACCTGTGTGCAAACAAAGCGACTGGCTGGATGACATGCTGGGTTTACACACAGGGCCTTGAGGCCATTTCCCACAATGCCCTCTCTCTTTCCTGCCTTTACGTCCTCTTTTTTTAAAGTTTGCCAGAGTTAAACGTCGTCATTAAGCTAATTTGTGCAGAGAAAAATCGGCGCTCTCAGGTTCCTAGAGAGGGAAAATAAACCAACCCCTTTGACCAGATGTGAGCGGCGGTCTCTCCGTTGCTCTGGTCGCCGCCACCTTTCCTCCTGCGACCTCGGCGTCCATCTTTCATCGCTGTCTGTGTTGTCGTCAGGCAGACTTTTAGAAGGGGTCCCTAAAAAAATACAAATAAACGACCGGTGTTCCTGGTCTGTAGCTCTTCACCTCTTACTGTATGCAGTTTGCTTTTCGAACACCAGAGTAGGCTTTTTCCCCTCGCTCCTCTTGTGAAGGGGGGGTGCTTTGTAAGGGTCAAAGGTCAGTGTCATTAATCTAGAGAGCCGGCCCGCCCCACCTCCAACTGTTATCAACGCTAATTTGACCGGCGGTAACACTAATGAGGGCAACCTCAGGTGACCCTGCCACGACATGATGGAGAGTCATGGCACAGTGTGTGTGTGTGTGTGTGTGTGTGTGTGTGTGTGTGTGTGTGTGTGTGTGTGTGTGTGTGTGTGTGTGTGTGTGAGCATGTCTGACCAATTCTGTTCTATGAGTCACAAAGTCAAAGAGGCTCAGTTTCAGTTTTTTTGTAAATAGTCAGATGCAGATCGTCGGCTGCGAGTGTCGTTTATTCGTTTTGAGGTTCTGGATGTTGGAGTTTAATCACAGAGATAAATACTTTATATATATATATAACAAGTATTTATATACTTAAAGTATAAAGTATTTATACACATACACTGTGTTTTATAAAGGTGTAGGCACACATTTTTATTGTATTGACAAAATAGAAATACTCGGACCAAAGTGTGACAAAATAAACTGTAACGCAAAACCTGTGAAACAGAAGTTATGATTTGTCCGTGGGCGTATTATATACATACGTGTTTGTGTGCATGTATGAAAGTGTGTTGTGTAAGTGTGTAACTGTGTCCAGAGGAATGTGTAGGCATGAACAGATTATGAGGCAATGGGCCCCAGGGCACACACATGTAGAGCCAGATTTAAGGAGACATTACGGTCCTTTGCATCTCTTTGTTATTGTTTAGCATCTCTTTGGAGATTTCTGTGTCTCTTTTTGGTAGTTTTGTGTCTCACACTGTTTCACAAATGGTATCCCTTCACTCTGTTGCCGGTAAAAGTCTTGCATTAAAAGTAAAAGTACAACAAAATAAGCGACAAAAAAAGTACTGAAATTATCAGTACTCTGTCGCCAGCTCAGTGTAACGCTACTGTATCATATACATTATAATATATATAAATATACAGTCATGGACAATGTTTCAATGGACAAAATCTTTGTTTTAACTTATTCTGAAAAATACAATATTCCTATAAGCTGCTTACACTGTTAATATTCCACTAATATTCACATTGACATGCAGAAATACTACTTCCGTCCCGAGTATTGGGCTCTTTCCTACGACCGTCTCAAACCAACAGGGTCTGGATCACAGCGGACATGTTGTGTCTCTTTGTGTTTGTGGTCCAATGTCAGCATGTAAGTGTGTCTCTGTTTTGTGTGTCTTTGTGTGTCTCAGTCCCGGGTCTCTGCGCGGCATCCCTCCGGCGAGGCCTCCTCGGCGCGCGCCCGCCGGCAGCTGCACTACAGGAACGAGTGGGCGGCGTGGAGCGGCTGGTCCGTGTGCTCGCGCAGCTGTGGGGGCGGAGCCTCGGTGAGGACGCGCACCTGCATCACCAGGTAAACGCCCACATGCATCACCAGGTAAACGCCCACATGCATCACCAGGTAAACGCCCACATGCATCACCAGGTAAACGCCCACATGCATCACCAGGTAAACGCCCACATGCATCACCAGGTAAACGCCCACATGCATCACCAGGTAAACGCCCACATGCATCACCAGGTAAACACCCACATGCATCACCAGGTAAACGCCCACATGCATCACCAGGTAAACGCCCACATGCATCACCAGGTAAACGCCCACATGCATCACCAGGTAAACGCCCACATGCATCACCAGGTAAACGCCCACATGCATCACCAGGTAAACGCCCACATGCATCACCAGGTAAACGCCCACATGCATCACCAGGTAAACGCCCACATGCATCACCAGGTAAACGCCCACATGCATCACCAGGTAAACGCCCACATGCATCACCAAGTAAACCACATGCATCACCAAGTAAACGCCCACATGCATCACCAGGTAAACGCCCACATGCATCACCAGGTAAACGCCCACATGCATCACCAAGTAAACGCCCACCTGCATCACCAGGTAAACGCCCACATGCATCACCAGGTAAACGCCCACATGCATCACCAGGTAAACGCCCACATGCATCACCAGGTAAACGCCCACATGCATCACCAGGTAAACCACATGCATCACCAAGTAAACGCCCACATGCATCACCAGGTAAACCACATGCATCACCAAGTAAACCACATGCATCACCAAGTAAACGCCCACATGCATCACCAGGTAAACGCCCACATGCATCACCAGGTAAACGCCCACATGCATCACCAGGTAAACGCCCACATGCATCACCAGGTAAACCACATGCATCACCAAGTAAACGCCCACATGCATCACCAAGTAAACCACATGCATCACCAAGTAAACCACATGCATCACCAAGTAAACGCCCACATGCATCACCAGGTAAACGCCCACATGCATCACCAGGTAACGCCCACATGCATCACCAGGTAAACGCCCACATGCATCACCAGGTAAACCACATGCATCACCAAGTAAACGCCCACATGCATCACCAGGTAACGCCCACATGCATCACCAAGTAAACGCCCACATGCATCACCAGGTAAACGCCCACATGCATCACCAGGTAAACGCCCACATGCATCACCAGGTAACGCCCACATGCATCACCAAGTAAACGCCCACATGCATCACCAGGTAAACGCCCACATGCATCAAAATGCGCATCTGTATCACGAGGTAACGCACACATGCATCACCAAGTAAACGCCCACATGCATCACCAGGTAAACGCCCACATGCATCACCAGGTAAACGCCCACATGCATCACCAGGTAAACGCCCACATGCATCACCAAGTAAACACCCACATGCATCACCAGGTAAATGCCCACATGCATCACCAGGTAAACGCCCACCTGCATCACTAGGTAAACGCCCACATGCATCACCAGGTAAACGCCCACATGCATCACCAGGTAAACGCCCACATGCATCACCAGGTAAACGCCCACATGCATCACCAGGTAAACGCCCACATGCATCACCAGGTAAACGCCCACATGCATCACCAGGTAAACGCCCACATGCATCACCAGGTAAACGCCCACATGCATCACCAGGTAAACGCCCACATGCATCACCAAGTAAACGCCCACATGCATCACCAGGTAAACGCCCACATGCATCACCAGGTAAATGCCCACATGCATCACCAGGTAAACGCCCACATGCATCACCAAGTAAACGCCCACATGCATCACCAGGTAAACGCCCACATGCATCACCAGGTAAACGCCCACATGCATCACCAGGTAAACGCCCACATGCATCACCAGGTAAACGCCCACATGCATCACCAGGTACACGCCCACATGCATCAAAACGCGCATCTGCATCACGAGGTAACGCCCACATGCATCACCAGGTAAATTTTAACGTTTGTTCCTCTGATATAAAACCGGTCAGTAAACGCCCCTCAGAGCCCAACGTTAGCTTCTTACTTTACACTTCAAACATCACACAAATGTTCATCAGGGAAGATTCTCTTCATGAACAAAACACGTGAGTTTCATAAATGTTTATTTTCTGCAATAATCCAAAATTCAATGCAAGACTCCCGTTGAGAGAACTTCCTGTTCCCCCCAAAAACACATCGTTGAATGAGCTCAACAAATACTTAAGTGCTGCTTTGATTAAAAATGATGAGACTAAATCAAGTATTTACGTGCTTTGAAACTGATTGTGAAATACTGTTATCATATTTGTGTGCCTTATTTTATATATTTTCTTATACTATTAGCATTTATAGCAATATGTTGTTGTATTCTTAATTCTAATTTAGTTTCTTTAGTTTATTGTAATTCTGTGTGTAAGGAGGACCGAGCAAAATACGCTTTTCATTGTATGGAGTAACCGTCTGTTATGACAATACAATGTCTTGAATGTTGAATGGTTGTGTCTGAGAGAAGTTTGAGTTCCTTCCTGCTGCGTGTTCTCTTTGTGAATGAATGTGTTCTCTCTCTCCGCTGCAGGAACCCGGTGGGCGGCCCGTGTGCCGGAGAACCGAGACAATACAAGATCTGCAACAGCAAGGTGGGTTCAGCCGCATTAAAAACACACGATGCGTGTGTGTGTGTGTGTGTGTGTGTGTGTGTGTGTGTGTTTCAGGGCGTGATCTGGAATTTCACTGACATATTAACTCACGTGTTCGCTGCACTGAACTCTGGGATTTATCCGAGTCGCGCCGCAGTCTGTATCAGACTGGGTTGTGTGTGTGTGTGTGTGTGTGTGTGTGTGTGTGTGTGTGTGTGTGTGTGTGTGTGTGTGTGTGTGTGTGTGTGTGTGTGTATGTGTGTGTGTGTGGGTGTGAGCGTGTGTGTCTGTGTGTGTGTTTGAATGTGTGTGTGTGCTTGTGTGATTGGGTGTGTGTGCGTGAGTGTGTGCATGTGCATGTGTGTGTGCATGTGTGTGCGTGTGCATGTGTGTGTGCATGTGTGTGTGTGATTGTGTGTGTGTGTATGTGTGTGTGCATGTGTGTGTGTTTGTGTGTGTGTGTGTGTTTGTGTGTGTGTGTGTGTGTGTTTGTGTTTGTGTGTGAGGCTGGAACAACAGCATTCTGTGCCATCTCTAACTTTATAATAATATAATAATGCCACACATCATAAAATAAAGAAAAAACTCAAGTTGAATATCTTTAATTTGTGTGTGTGTGTGTGTGTGTGTGTGTGTGTGTGTGTGTGTGTGTGTGTGTGTGTGTGTGTGTGTGTGTGTGTGTGTGTGTGTGTGTGCAGGAGTGCCCCCCCAGCTCGGAGGATTTCAGAGCGATGCAGTGTGCTGCCTTCAATGACCGTCCGTTGATGGCTGGAAACTCCTTCAGATGGACCACCTTTCACGGAGGTCAGTGAACACAACTTTGCTAATATATTTAAATAAAAACACAATCCTTTGTCGTCTCCATTCATAACAGCAGCCAGACAGCGGATGATGAAGAGTTTTACATTTCTTTTAAAGAAAACTTTATAGTAAGCTTCCCACATTAAACATCAAATCAATGAGAAAACATGAAATTACAATCAAATAAGATAATCAAAGTCAGATAAAGAGAAAAATGAAGATACTGTGATGCAAGTTGAATCCTTACAATTATAACATAATGATAAACCCTTAAAAAATAAAGTAAATTGTAGTAAAGTTGTGTTCTATTGCGTTTATTGACGAAATGCAATATACAAAGAAATCAGGGAAAACATTTGCAGCACATGCAAAATTTTACACGTGTACACACATGGACACACATGGACACACATGTACACACAGCGGTCTGATGCCCCGCCCCCACCCAGGTGTAGCTAGTTCCCGTGCCGTTGGCCGTCATGTGGTAAACCTTCACGCTTCGCCTGCAGAGGCCTGCTAATCCACGCGCTGAGTTACGAGTCTTCTGCGTGACATCTGTCTCCTCTCCTTCGCCTCGCCTGCTTTTCCCCTCGTAACAAGCGAACGAGGCACTGACTGAAGATCTCTCCCGCCAGGCTCTGACCCCTGTGAGCTGAGCTGCCTGGCGCTGGGTCACAACTTCTACTACAACTTTGGCCGCGTGCTCGACGGCACGCCGTGCGACAAGGAGCCCGGCGCGCTGTGCGTCAACGGACGCTGCCTGGTGAGGGGAAACAGTTTCATACTAAGGATAATCTTCTTCAATGTATGAACGCAGGTGGACAATTTCAAAAATCAGGGGGTGACTCCTCTGGTTGTATAGAAGTCTATGCTTCATGTGTTAGAGCTGCATTCTCTCTACTGACCACCAGGGGGTGACTCCTCTGGTTGTATAGAAGTCTATGCTTCATGTGTTAGAGCTGCATTCTCTCTCCTGACCACCAGGGGGTGACTCCTCTGGTTGTATAGAAGTCTATGCTTCATGTGTTAGAGCTGCATTCTCTCTCCTGACCACCAGGGGGTGACTCCTCTGGTTGTATAGAAGTATATGCTTCATGTGTTAGAGCCTCATTCTCTCTCTTGACCACCAGAGGGTGACTCCTCTGGTTGTATAGAAGTATATGCTTCAAAAGAGAAGTAGAGTCATTTATATAGACTTCTATACAACCAGAGGAGTCGCCCCCTGCTGGTCAGGAGAGAGAATGCAGCTTTAACACATGATGTATTCCCTCAGTAAACATTGTAAACATGAGTTTATGTGACTCTTCTGGTTGTATAGAAGTCTATATAAATGACTCTACTTCTCTCTTGATGTATTCCCTCAGTAAACATTGTAAACATGAGTTTATGTCTCAATCTCTAGTTTCAAGTCTTCTTCAATACAGCATGATGTTCATTTAGTAAATTATGGTCATTTAGAGTCAAACAGACCATAAAGCAGGGGACGCTTTAGGGGCGGGGCTACACGGTGATTGACAGGTCGACAGCAGAGACGTATACAGCGTCTCTACGTCACTCCTCCTCAGTCCAGATATGGTCACTTCCTGTTCACTGGTTGAATAAAACCAACATGGCGACGTCTGTAATCCAAGATGGCGACGGCGAAATCATGGAACTGAAGGCTTCAAAACATCCACAAACCAACGAGTGACGTCACGACGACTACGTCCACTTCTTATATGCAGACTTTGTTTTTTATGTACACGGGCTTCTACATTTTTTATTTTTAATCGACGAAACAATTATTTTCATCTGTTGGACTGATGATCTCTAACCAGAAGAGTTTCTTCTTCCACATGAGGCTGTGTTGAGCTCAAGTCTCAACAGATGCGGCCTGCAGCCGGTGTGAAGGGCTGCAGGTCACATGATGAGATCTGACTGCCGAACACATGGCTGGTCTGGACACATTGCATGTGTGTGTGTGTGTGTGTGTGTGTGTGTGTGTGTGTGTGTGTGTGTGTGTGTGTGTGTGTGTGTGTGTGTGTGTGTGTGTGTGTGTGTGCGTGTGGAATGTGTGCGCAGTGTTGTTTATTTGCAGTCACTAGTTGTTAATCTGGGAGTTTGTTTGATCGATAATTAGGTAATTCTGTTTTTATGACAAGCTATTAAATTGTCAGAAAATAGTTAACGATGCCCATCATAAGTTTCCGGTGCCGAAGGACGTCTATAAATAGTTATTTTGCCAAGTTTACAATGATATAGAATGGAGACAAGAGTCGACAGCGAAGGTATGCAGCTCTACTCTCACTAGCTTGAGATCAACAGAAAAGGTGTGAAACATCAGTCGCGGATAAATACACAAGAAACTAATCAGACAATCAGAAGCTGAAAGCTGATTGGTGGAAGAAACAAAGGATACAAAATACAACGCAGGTGATACACAGAATAAAAGGACGGGAAAACCACAAAAACAGGAAGTCAACAAGACAAAAGTAACGGGAGCTTCAGAAATCGTTTGAGCTCGATGAAAAGTTATTGCAACTTATCGAGTGATGTTGAATATATGCAACACGTGTCACTGCTATCTGCCAATAGTTGTTAAGATATTTCACTCAAAAGCCTGAAGAAGATGTGGACAATGTGACAGCTCTGTCTTTGGAGAACACAAACGTCTTGACCGAACTTCAATCCGTCCAATAGTTGTTGAGATATTTCAGTCTGGAGCAAGGCGGCAGTCCTGCTCATATCCTGTTGACTGACCATTAGGGGTGGGAATCACCAGAGGTGCCACAACACGATATTATCATGATACTTAAGTCACGATACGATATTATCACGATACTTAAGTCACAATACAATATTATCACGATACTGCGATATTATCATGATACTTAAGTTACGATACGATATTATCACGATACGATATTATCACGATACTTAAGTCACGATACGATATTATCACGATACTTAAGTCACAATACAATATTATCACGATACTGCGATATTATCATGATACTTAAGTTACGATACGATATTATCACGATACGATATTATCACGATACTTAAGTCACGATACGATATTATCACGATACTTAAGTCACAATACAATATTATCACGATACTGCGATATTATCATGATACTTAAGTTACGATACGATATTATCACGATACGATATTATCACGATACTTAAGTTACGATACGATATTATCACGATACTTAAGTTACGATACGATATTATCACGATACGATATTATCACGATACTTAACTTACGATACTGCGATATTGTCACGATACTGTGATATTATCGTGGTACTTAAATTACGATACGATATTATCACGATACTGCGATATTATCACGATACTGCGATATTATCATGATACTGCTATATTATCACGAAACTGCTATATTATCACGATGCTGCGATATTATCACAATACTGTGATATTATCATGATACTGCTATATTATCACGAAACTGCTATATTATCACGATACTGCGATATTATCATGATACTGCTATATTATCACGAAACTGCTATATTATCACGATGCTGCGATATTATCACAATACTGCGATATTATCATGATACTGCTATATTATCACGAAACTGCTATATTATCACGATGCTGCGATATTATCACAATACTGCGATATTATCATGATACTGCTATATTATCACGAAACTGCTATATTCTCACGATACTGTGATATTATCACGATACTGCGATATTATCACGATACTGCAATATATTGAGTATTGCAATACATTGTGATTTATTCCCTTTTTCCCCCCGACCCCTACTGACCATCTACTGGACTAGTTGGCTCAGCGCTCGTCCAAACCGCAAACCAAAAGCGGATCAATCCACCCTGAATGCTGCGAACTGAAAGAACGAGGATCACCAAGTTTATTTTGACACCGTCGAAGTTGCGTTAACGTGCGAGCTTGAGTGTTTTCTGGTGTTTCGCAGGACGGCGGCCCCTCAGTTGGGGCCCTGGTGCATTCTGCTACTTGCTCACAGAGGATTCATTTCCTGTTGCGCACACATGGTAGACCCTCGGAGTGTGTGTGTGTGTTTTTAAAGGAGCTTAGGTGGGGGCTGATTATAGGTTCCCCTATAGATCCTGATTGTTGCTCTCTCGCCTCGGGAACCTCCCCGTTGATTGCTCTGCAGAGCGCGAGGGACGGAGGTCAGAGAAGAAAAGCGGCCCCTGTAATCCATCTCGCTGGAGCCCTCTCCACGCGCCATAAAGCAGGCAGCTCTTCCTCCGCGCTCTTTGCTTTGGCTTTTCAACGTTTACAGAGAAGACGTCCTCCTCCTCCTCCTCCTCCTCCTCTCGAGGCCCTTTAGCTTGCCGTCAAATCCCAGAGTAAATGTTTGTGAGGAGGAGAACACGACGGGAGAAGCAAATAAGAGAAGGAGGACCGAGTTGAATTACGGCAGAATGTTTCAAGGTGATTGCCGCAAAAAAAAAAAAAGAAAGGTTGGAAGTTGCCACGGCTCTCGACGGGAAATGTGCACAAAGTCAACACGAAACAAGTTTCAGCAGAGCAACTAACCAGATCAAACTGTTTCCCTGATCGTGTGTGTGTGTGTGTGTGTGTGTGTGTGTGTGTCATGCAGAAGCCCGGCTGTGACTCCATCTTGGGCTCCCAGCAGCAGGAGGACGCCTGCATGGTGTGTGGAGGACTAAACACCACCTGCCTGCACCACAAGAGCGTGTACCAGAGCAGCGGTCTGGAGGCAGGTAGGATCATATTATTATATCATATCATATTATCAGGAGGTCTGGAGGCAGGTAGGATCATATTATTATTATATCATATCATATTATCAGGAGGTCTGGAGGCAGGTAGGATCATATTATCTCCACCAGGAGTGGACTGAGGCGCAGTTTCCATGACGTTGTTAGTCCCTCAAGTTCAGCCGAGAGGCCGTTGCTCTCTGACGGAGGGAGAGTTAAACCATGGTAACCGCTTTTTTTTGACAAACAAGACCTGTTGGCCGCCGTCCAGGAAGAAACCCAGCTTCACAACATGTCCTCTGGAATTACAGTCGTTAAGATTTTCAGGAATAACACAGAGTTCACGCTGTTGGCTCGATGCCAGCTAAAGGTTTTCTACCTGCGTTGGTTATTTCATGAAAACACTTCACCTGTAACTTTAACTGAGTCCATGTGACTTTCAGTTTGCAGTGAAAAACAAAAACAAACCAAACTACAGGATGCAACAATCAGCTCTATTGTTTCAGACCAAATAAAAAGAACTGTTTAGTGTTCAGACGTTAGAGGAAAACATCCATGTGAACTTCATCTTCAGCTGTTCTCCGTCGTAGCGTTCTTCCTTTTGGATTCGTATTTAGAAATGTTGCATAGGAGACGATGCAAAGGATCACAGAACTTGTTATGGATCAGATCAGAAGTAAAAACAAAAAAAAGGGAGAATATATAACTTTTATAGATGCCAGTTGTTTTGCTGTTGATACCGGTTGCCGATCATCAATGAATATATATATAAAGAATTGAATAGAAGCGGGAGTTTTAACCAGGCGGCAACCTCCAACGTGCATTCTCTCTCCTGACCACCAGGGGACGACTCCTCTGGTTGTATAGAAGTCTATGCTTCATGTGTTAAAGCTGCATTCTCTCTCCTGACCACCAGGGGACGACTCCTCTGCTTGTATAGAAGTATATGCTTCAAAAGAGAAGTAGAGTCATTTATATAGGCTTCTATACAACCAGAGGAGTCGCCCCCTGGTGGTCAGGAGAGAGAATGTGTTAAAGCTGCATTCTCTCTCCTGACCACCAGGGGCGACTCCTCTGGTTGTATAGAAGTCTATATAAATGACTCTACTAAAACATGGCAACGGTGAAATCGTCAAAATCTAGGGTTCTGTCACTTAAAAACATCCGTCCACAAACCAATGGGTGTAATCACGATGACTACGTCCACTTCTTATATACAGTCGATGGCTTTAACACACACACACACACACACACACACACACACACACACACACACACACACACACACACACACACACGTCGGCCGCCATAACGACTCAGATTCCTGCAAAAGGTCAAGCGGGCTGATAAAGGTCGCTTTGTTTGGGCGACTTGTTTGGGCGACTCTTGCAGCTGCGTTTCCCAACGGAGGGAGAACTGATGCACAGAAAAAATTAAGACAAAAAAAATAAAGAAAACGCTCCTCACAAGGTCAGGCGCCGGCGGCCTGGAGCTGCTAACTCTGACACTTCCTCAATGGCAGCGCGACGTCTTCACGTCGCCTCCAGGCCCCGCGGATGAACCTCGTGAATAGTTCCTCTCGGAGACGGGTATCCAGGGGGAAACCAAAGTACCCGCCGCAATGAATGGAGTCCGTCCCGCGGCCGCTTTTCAACAGCGAGAAGGGGGGGGGAGGAGGAGAAATGTCCCTCTGTGATGGATGGTTGTGGGTTCAGCTCCTTCTTTGTGCTCGTAAAAGCCATCCTGTAAAGTTTAATGACGGTTAATCATTACAGATTTTAGTTTTATAATGACAACAGCGTTACAGTACAAAACCCGATGTCGGTGTTTGGCAAAATCTCTTCAAAAGAACACAATTGTCTGATCGGTTAGTGATTACATATAAGTGACTGATTGATGCTTTAGTGTGCTGTGCAGAGATTAACCCTTAAAGTGCACAGTACAAAGTGACGGCCCGCAGGCATCTATTTAGTCTGTGGCTTCAGTTCTCAAACCACAGAGCTGTAATACCTTCATGCTTCATGTGTTAAAGCTGCATTCTCTCTCCTGACCACCAGGGGGCGACTCCTCTGGTTGTATAGAAGTATATGTTTCATGTGTTAAAGCTGCATTCTCTCTCCTGACCACCAGGGGGCGACTCCTCTGGTTGTATAGAAGTATATGTTTCATGTGTTAAGGCTGCATTCTCTCTCCTGACCACCAGGGGGCGACTCCTCTGGTTGTATAGAAGTATATGTTTCATGTGTTAAAGCTGCATTCTCTCTCCTGACCACCAGGGGGTGACTCCTCTGGTTGTATAGAAGTCTATGCTTCATGTGTTAAAGCTGCATTCTCTCTCCTGTCCACCAGGGGGTGACTCCTCTGGTTGTATAGAAGTCTATATAAATGACTCTACTTCTCTTGATGTATTCCCTCAGTAAACATTGTAAACATGAGTTTATGTCTCAATCTCTAGTTTCAAGTCTTCTTCAATACAGCATGATGTTCGTTTAGTAAATTATGGTCATTTAGAGTCAAACAGACCATAAAGCAGGGGACGCTTTAGGGGCGGGGCTTCAAGGTGATTGACAGGTCGACACCAGAGACGTATACGGCTGACGTGCAGCTGTTGTTGACATAAATTCATTAATGCGGAGGACCTTTTTAATATATATATATATATATATATATATATATATATATATATATATATATATATATTTCCTAATTAAGACCCACCTCCTGCACGTTTCAATGAGCAGACTCGTCTTTACACGACTTCAAAAATCTTCCGTGTTCACTCAGTCGAAGAGACCAGACGTGCTCCTTCAGTCACGTTTCATCAGAAGCGACAATGAGCCTCATTTTCCAGAGAATGTCACGTAAAAATCAGACTTTTTAAATACGTGTATCTGCTCAGTGAAGTGTGTGTTAATTTTGGCATTTGAACGAACAGATGGAGCTGCTTTTCCTGCTGTGACGTTGACTTGAACACTGCGTTAACCGCCTCAGATGATTATTGATGTTGTCATCGTGCAAAATTATAAGTGTGGACACTAGTGGATTAGATTTTTCAAGGAATATAACCAGCAACATTAGTCTTGTTATTGTAGTTTTGGTTCGAGTTACAATCTCAATGATTTGTTGTTCTCTTTGGCGGCACCAGTGGTGATTAGCTGCAATTGCAGGTGTGTTTTGGGATTTGTACTTTCATCATCTGTAGTCATCGCTCTTTTCTTGCAGAGACCGACATAAAAAATGTAAAAACGTATTAGTTAGCATAACGCTGAAAAAACCATACTTCCTGATTTTGCTACTTCAAAGTAAAAGCTTTTACATAACGATATAACGGGAGACTTTTAATGTGCATGGTAAACCTTTCCTGATTTTCCGCTTCAAAATAAAAACAGGGACTTTTTCAATCTTTCCCGCTTCAAAATAAAAGCTTTCAAACAACAGAATAATGGGTCACTTTGATAGTTTATCACCAAGTTAGCGGCTCTTTGTTAGCAACAAAAATAAACTTTTATTGTGAAGACAGTTTTACAGCCGCTCCTTTGACCAGGAAATAATTATCCGATGACTCTCCAATCCATTGGCAAAGCAACAGACGGTCTGAAGTGATACTAACTTTTAATGTTCCTCCTTCATTTTACTTCAAATAACCATCTGAGGCTTGTTTTCTCCTCTTGGCCTCACTTTGTGTGTAAAGCTGTTTTCAGTGCAGCACGTTTGTCCCCAGGTTGTAATAAAACAAATGGACCTTTCCTTTAATCATGTGAAGTAGTTAAAATAAGAAGAAAAGAAGGAAGGGGAAACTCCTATTAAAAGCAGCCTCTAACTGAGCATCTCTGTTTGCCAGGCGGACCTTTCGGATACAACGAAGTGGCCATGATACCAGCTGGAGCCACTCACATCCGAGTCACCGATAACAGCAGGAACTATCTCGGTAAGATGCAGGCCGTCACACGCCTGGCCGGCTGTTTGTCAGTTTCAGCTTTCTGCAAGAAGACTCACTCTGCGTCACCGGCTCCACGCTGAAGTGTGAGTCGGGCAGTTAAAGTGAGCTCCTAGACTTGCAATAACTTCCTCTCCCCGGAGACGGGAGAGGCTCGGCGGTCCCGTCTGGTCTCTGGTCCCGCTGTGGGGCTTTTCCAGGCCTGCATAATAACCAAGGGCATCTATTCTCATCCTCATTTATGGGACCAAAATAAAACAGACCCCCACCGAAACGGCTCACACTGTGGTCCTGAAAAAAAAGGGACGCTCGTAAAGGCCTTTTATCTGACCGCTGAGGCGAGGCAGGTGGAGGTATTGTTTCCATTTCATGTCGTGGAAAACCCCTCTTCCACCACCGAGGAGCGATAGCTGCCAAATGAAGCCAGCCGGCATATTTCTGCCTCCGACCGCCGGCCTTTACCTCAGTGGTTCTCAAACTTTTTCTGTAACGCCCCACTTTGGAGGAAGAAAAATGTTCACGCCCCACCGCCCCAACTGAATTTTTACTAATAATAGAATAAAGAAAATTGAAATCACTTTCAAGTAAACCAAATTACTCCATCAGACAAAAACAAATAACACGTGCAATCACTTTGTTAGAACAATGCAAATACAGTTCTATCTGTGCAACACATAACTAATATTTGGCAAACAAATTGCCTATTGTGGCTGAAATTAACCTGTTTTCCATTGAATATATTGAAAAGATAATAACAATAACATTCAACTTGTGTCAAACAAAACAAAATGAGTGCAGATATGTGTGAGGATGGGTAAAATGCAGAGAATAATTTCCCCACTCTGGGATTAATAAAGGATTATAAATAACAAATACAAAATTGATTATTTAAAAAAGATTATTAAATAAAAAATTACAAAAATTTAAATAGATCTCCCCCCCCACGCCCCACTTGTAATACCTCCGCGCCCCACTAGAGGGACGCGCCCCACAGTTTGAAAACCACTGCTTCACCTCAACAAGGCCTTCTGATATGGAGAGATAATTGACCCTTTGCTAAGTCCCGCCCATCAATGGCGGACTGGCCAATCAGAGCACGGCATCATCCAGTTAGTGACAGTGTGCAGGGCTCCATGGTAGCTTGATTGAGAGGCAATGGGGGGGCGGGGCTTAGCGCAGGTTCAATTAGAAATATTTGACTCCCTTATGACTTATGACTGACACCAGACTTCCCTCCAGCCCTCCAGAACGGTCGCTCACAGTTTGTGATCAACGGTAACTGGAAGATCAGCATTCCAGGCGAGTACAACGTGGCCGGGACGAAGCTGCTGTACCGGCGCTCTGCAGACACCTGGGAGAGCTTCGAGGTCCCAGGACCGACCAAGGAAGACCTCCATTTAATGGTGAGAGCTCCAGGATACCGGTGCAGGACAGCTTGGCCATCTCTTTCTGTTATCGTTTTGCCAACATTGTAAAGCTTTGTTTGCATGGAAAAACAAATGCACTTTATACTGAAAGAAGGCCTACTTTATTGGCACCAAAACCAGGAAAAGATAAACACAATTGTACTTCCTCACAATGTGCAATACACTGTTAAATTGCACTTATTCTGGTTATCGGTAAGCACTTCACAAGGTAAGAAAAACATCCGGTTTGAATCAATGTTTAATTGTTTCCATGCAGACCTGGCTCAGCTACACAACAGCTGTTAACTATTGCTTCCTCCTGAGATACTGTGAGAACACCGTTATTACAGACTGCTGTTGGTTGATAAGCGTCCTCTGAACACTGTGGACTGTTTGTTTCCTTTGGAAAGTTCTACGCTTTAGCGAGAATGAACGCAACAGCACTTGTGACTTCTTCCTGGGGGGCTGGTGCTCTGATTTAGTGCCAATAAGTTGTCCTCGTACTCTTGTACACTTAAATGTAACCCTCGGGTTAAGACGGCCTTTATCTTTATCCTGAGGATCGCAAGGGTATGAGGACAAATTATAGAGAATAGACATCTGGACCAGTCCTCCCAAATGGTTCCAGTGAGCACAGAAACACTTCGTATCGGACAACAGCAATGTCACTACAAGGAGCTTTCCTCTTGTGTTGATTCTGGCGCCCCCTGTGGACTAAAGTGGTAGTGTCTCAGGGCACCAGGGTCCCTTTAGAAAACCTCTCATTTTACTGCAGCAGGGTCTGACAGTCTGGTCCTCTCAGTCCTGGTTCTGGTTCTCCCGTTGCCCCCCTTCCCTCCAGCGGGTCCAGCAACACGTCCTGGGTCTCCAGCGGCGTGGTGTCGGTGTCGGGGGTCTGCAAATGTCACCAAAGTCCCAAATGACATCATGCGCGTTTTTAACTATGAGTTAATGTTTATGTTTTTACTTAAGACGTTCAGGACACTCGTGCAAAAGGCTTCACTCACATTGGAAACTATTACAAAAATCCAGAATGCTGCACTTTGAAGTGAAATATATGAAAGCAGATGAAAACCTTGAGATTCAGAACCCTTCCAGGCCAGTCTTGATGTGTCCGTGCCGTCCTTGTGTGCAGGTGCTGGCGACAGACAGAAACCCCGGCATCGAGTACGAGTACTGGCTGCCGCCGGGCCAATACGCCCTCCACCATGGGAGGAGTCCTCTGCGTCAAGCTCATCACACTGACAACTACCTCCCCTGGGATCAACCCACTACAACCACTACCACCACTACAACCAGGCCTCCGGTCACCGCCCGACCCCACTGGTGTAAGTTCTGCCTCTGCTTCATTTGATTCCCTTTAAATACGTTCATACAATAGATTAAAGCTTGAGTTTAAAGGAATACCTCACCCTTAAATCATTAACTTCATAGATTATCTTCTCATCCTCTGTCAACTTCCATTGAAGTTGGGAAGAACTCACAGACTTTAGTTGCATTGTAACACCTTACTGAGTAAATCTGAAGACGACGTTGACCCACTCTTCTTGCCGTAGTTCTTACAGGTGAATTCTAGTTTTACCTCCCAAAAAAAGTGTTTTTTGATAATCCGGCTAAACTGATGTTTCCTTACAACTGTACTGGACCTTTGGGTTCTTTAAACAGCACTTAGATGATGCAGCAGGAGCAGCTGCAGCTTTTGTAAAAGTCAGATCTTAACTCTCCGTTTTCATCCGTAGTTTGGCATCAGGCTGAGAAAAATAAATTCTCAAAGTAACTTTTAGCGTTTCCTCAACCTTTAACCTTTAAAAACCAATCCCCCCCGAGGGGGGCAGACTGAGCGATTGTTGTATAAAACTGTAAATCATAGCTTGTTTTATGAAAGAAAAGCCCCAAACTGCTGTATTTGGATGTATTGAACACCATAAGTAATATACAAGTGAAATATATGGTTTGGTACATGAGAACATTCAAATGTCAAAATGTGCCCCAATGCAAATGTTGGAGTCCTCGCCTGAATGTTCTCTGTTCTAAACCCTCTCTAATTTTGTTCTGCTTCACTTTATCAAAGTCAACCTTTGCAGAGAGAATGTTCACATATTGAGCTATGATTTGGGTTAGAGAATGTTCACATATTGTGCTATGATTTGGGTTAGAGAATGTTCACATATTGTGCTATGATTTGGGTTAGAGAATGTTCACATATTGAGCTATGATTTGGGTTAGAGAATGTTCACATATTGTGCTATGATTTGGGTTAGAGAATGTTCACATATTGAGCTATGATTTGGGTTAGAGAATGTTCACATATTGTGTTATGATTTGGGTTAGAGAATGTTCACATATTGAGCTATGATGTGGGTTAGAGAATGTTCACATATTGTGCTATGATTTGGGTTAGAGTTGGACCTTACAGCTGCATCATTTCAAAGAAATAATCATCCTGAAAGGGATTTTTTTATAGGCGGACCTGAAACCTTTTCATTTATTTCTGTGTGTCATCTTGATTTACTCTTAACCAGTAACATATAGACTGATGTTTACATATCTGAACAACATCTCACATGTGTACCTTTTATTATAACACCAACATTATTCAAATAGCCCTAGTGGTTGCAGAGATACACCCTTTTTAGTTTGGGGATGGCATTCGAGGAAAGGGCCTAAAAATAGGGTGGTTTTTAACTTTCAGTAGAAGATGACTCAACTTTGATTTCAGCGTGATCCCGTCAGAGTGTTTTATTGCCTGTACAGCAGACGTCGGCTGTCATTACGTTTCAAACACACTTATATTGATCGTAGTCATGTGCGTATAAGAAGGAGCTCACAGGTGCAGAACGAAGTCGACGTCAAGCGGCGTCGCAGTCTGACCACGCCCACAGAGATCATGCACGGAAAGCCAATCGGCTCAAACAGCGGTCCGTCTTTAGGTCGCAGTTCATCTGCGCGCTGAGGAATGTTTCTGTCATGATGCGGCTGCACATGTTCTGGATTCCTCCTTTAACACTCACATTCACATGTTCTTAAAATACATCTGAGGAGCTGCTCTGGAAACATTTTTCCAACCGATAGATTCGTGCCAAAACACAATCTGACGCCTGATGTCGCCAGAAATAGTGCGTTGGTTTGTTTTGTTGTGTAACTTTCCAGCCGCCTAGTCTGGTCACGATGTTGGTTGCCGGGGAGGATGTAACGAGGTCTGTGTGAGGAATGCATGCTGGGATATGTGTTTGATCTTTTTGCGACAAACCTCACCACCACTTTTGAGAGAAAGCTGCGGTTCCCAACCAAATTATTTCCCTTTTTTTCGGATATATTGTGCAACAGAGCACAACAGATTTTTAAAAATGGCCAAAACAACTGATACATTTTAAGCGAATACACAACACGAAATACGTGTTTTTAACATTATTCTACATGATTCTCCACAATATGTGTTTGATGGATATTTCCAGAAAATATTATTCTAACCGGTTCAATGCATCAATTTGTCTCAAATGTGTGTGTGTGTGTGTGTGTGTGTGTGTGTGTGTGTGTGTGTGTGTGTGTGTGTGTGTGTGTGTGTGTCACTAGTTTTAAGGCCTGTGAAGCCGCCCCGCCAATCTCTCCACCAGCCAATCCTGCCCCGTCTGGAGCGAGAGGAGAACCACAGAAACCTCCTGCCTCATTCTCCACCTAGAAGTATGTACACACACACACACACACACACACACACACGGCAATAAACAACCCGCTTCATAGAACTCCCATAAGAAAGCAAGCATGCATATTTCTCAAAACGTTATTACAAAAAATAAGTTCTAAATATGCATCGTGATGTATTTGTATGCTCGTTTCTCCCCGGTTTACTCTGCAGGGCATTGTGGGAAATGTCGGCGGGTTAAAGGTCGAAGGGAACGCCAGAGACAGTATTGCCAGAAGGACTTCGGTGAGTCTCTAAAAAACAGAATCTTGTCACATTCTGAATGTTGTCACATTCTCTCGCGTCCACGAGACGGAAGAGAACGTTAGCATCCGTGAGAGGATGCTAACGGAGAATGTGAGAGGATGCTAACGTTCTCTTCCGTCTCGTAAACACGAGAGAATGTGAGAGGATGCTAACGGAGAATGTGAGAGGATGCTAACGTTCTCTTCCGTCTCGTAAACACGAGAGAATGTGAGAGGATGCTAACGGAGAATGTGAGAGGATGCTAACGTTCTCTTCCGTCTCGTAAACACGAGAGAATGTGAGAGGATGCTAACGGAGAATGTGAGAGGATGCTAACGGAGAATGTGAGAGGATGCTAACGTTCTCTTCCGTCTCGTAAACACGAGAGAATGTGAGAGGATGCTAACGTAGAATGTGAGAGGATGCTAACGTTCTCTTCCGTCTCGTAAACACGAGAGAATGTGAGAGGATGCTAACGGAGAATGTGAGAGGATGCTAACGTTCTCTTCCGTCTCGTAAACACGAGAGAATGTGAGAGGATGCTAACAGAGAATGTGAGAGGATGCTAACGGAGAATGTGAGAGGATGCTAACGGAGAATGTGAGAGGATGCTAACAGAGAATGTGAGAGGATGCTAACGGAGAGTGTGAGAGGATGCTAACGTTCTCTTTCCTCCCGTAAACACGTTCCTGAACTCTTCTTCTCTGCTTCCCGTCAGTTTTCCGCGGCCGAGTCCTCGGGAAGCTGTACCGCGGCGAGGAGACGCGGTACGACGTCCAGATCATGCACACCTACCGGAACGGGTTCCGCCTGGAGCACCGGGAGTTCCTGTGGGTGCAGAACGTGTGCGACTGCCCCGGCCTGCAGGAGGGCCGGCAGTACATCCTGATGGTGCGCCGCCACATCAACTACGAGCGCACGCTGAACCGCATCCTGCTGGAGGAGGACAGCTACGTGGCGCCGTACCGGCCAAGAGAGGACGCGCTGCTGCGGCCGCTAGACAGGCTCTGCAGCAACACAGGACCCCGGCAGCCTGCATGAGTGTGTGTGTGTGTGAGAGTGTGTGTGTGTGTGTGTGTGTGTGTGTGTGTCTTCATTCACCAAAGAGATCCATCCTCGTTACTGTCTTATTAGGTCCTTGTTTGTCTCGACTGTCCCCAGAAGGCTTATTCTGTTCTATGACCTCACCGTGACAAACAGACTTTAGGGCGGGGCTACACGGTGATTGACAGGTCTCTACCAGAGACGTATACAGCGTCTCTACGTCACTCCTCCAATGTCCAAATATGGTCACTTCCTGTTTAATGGTTGTAAGAAAAAAAACATGGCGATGGTGAAATCGCCAAACTCTAGGCTCCTGTCACTTATAAACATCCGTCCACAAACCAATGGGTGTAATCACGATGACTGCGTCCACTTCTTATATACAGTCGATGGCTTTAACACACACACACACACACACACACACACACACACACACACACACACACACACACACACACACACACACACACACACACGCGGTACTCGTGTTTCTGAGAGGAATAATTAGTCTGGAGTGCAATTGAAATGACAACTCAAGTGTAGGACTTGTTGACTCACCTCGAGCCGACTCTTGACCTAAATGTGTGTGTGTGTGTGTGTGTGTGTGTGTGTGTGTGTGTGTGTGTGTTACAGTCTGAATCCTGTCATTAGCTTGTGTTTTCACAAAGTTCAGGATGGGCTAGTGTGTGTGTGTGTGTGTGTGTGTGTGTGTGTGTGTGTGTGTGTGTGTGTGTGTGTGTGTGTGTGTGTGTGTGTGTGTGTGTGTGTGTGTGTGTGTGTGACCAGCTTACTGTACCATATAGAGCACTTTAGGTGGACGCCTGTGCCCGCCTTTTAAACGCATACCAAAGAGAAGAACATTGACTGAAATGGCCTTTTTGTTATTGCTGGTTTTTTTCTCCCACAGCTATCATTTTATTTCTTTTTTTATATATATATATTGTCTTTTTTTTAATGATTAAACTTAAAGGAAAAATCCACCTCAAAACACGCAGATGAAGAACGACTTCAAATTCCTGATGACTTCACGACCTCTACTTCTTCTTCTACTCTCTTTACTGGCGTAGTGCAGCCGCGTGTCGCCTACAGCGCCACCTTCTGCCCAAACTTCGCCGCAGTCGTGTTTATTCGCTCCAAACCAGTTGATTTAAAACGTTCTCTTAATATCAATTATATCGAAACATTTGGAATTTTAGCAGGAGAAATCCCTCCAGAAGCAGCTGCTCCTCCAGTCACATGAAGCACAATAGATTCTTACTTCTTTTCTCACAATTGTTTTATTAAATTCTAAACAAGGACCTGTGATGTCACCGATCATCACCTCTCTGAGCTGCACATGTACCTGCAGCTCATTGTGCGTGTTGCAACATGCAATCAGGACTCAGAGGTGGATTTTTTCTTTTCGGTGTAACTCGAGATAGTAAAAACACATTGCTTCACAATATATTTATGCATATAAAAAAAAAGAAGAAAAAGCTTAAACCACAACTCATTAACTTGTGTGTCAATCGTCTAACGTCTTTCTTTGTGCCTGTGTTTGTGGTATTGATTTTTTATAGTGTGTTGAATCAGGTCTGTTTTTACATGAAAGAGATTATGAATTATACAGTATTTTATTGCGTGGCACTGATTAGCTACAAGTATACTAAAGTCTGGACTATAATTGTTTTGAGAAAACTTGCAGTCCGTTAAATAACGTAAAAGTCTGGTTACAAGCCGCTCCTACCTCCGGTCAGTGTCCCCGCTGTAGCAAGCTAGCGCTGCTGCTAGCTAGCGCTGCTGCTAGCTAGCGCTGCTACCGGCCGCTGCTGCTGCTACTGCCCGCGTCCCCTCTGCCCAAGTCGGGTGTCGAGCCTGGTCCCGCTACCTTCGGTGGTTTTCGGGGAGCTAACGGAAGTTAGCGGAGAGCTAGCAGAAGTTAGCAGGGAAGTAACGGAGCGCTAGCAGGAGCCCCAGCTGGCTACAGCGGGGAGCTAACGGGGACACTGACCGAAGGTAGTAGCGGCTCGTAACCCGACTTTTACGGTAGTCAGTTAACTTCTGTGCCTTGTGTTGTGCATTATATATATATATATATATAACAAACCTCATCTACGTGCCAAAATAATTTCTTTCTTTTTACCTTTTTGTCCATAGAGTGAATTAAAATAATGACCCACTCTTCTATTTAACACTTGTTATAAACATTAACAAAAAAATAAAAATAAAAATAAAGCAGACAGGAGAACAGCAGCGTTTTTAAGAAAACAATGTATTTACAAAAAAGCATCTTCACATCTACAACAAAGGAAACATTACATCTAAACTACAGATAGTATAACTGTGTGTATTTATGTCATGACTGAGCCAGAACGCTGCTCGTGTTATAATATCATTATAAGGAAGTCATCGCAGACACTCGGCTCAGCGTCTCTTCAGCGGAGAAACCAGCACCAGGTTTCCACAACATCAGCATGAACGTGTGGGGAGTAAAGGGCGCTATTTTAACTTCACACCACGAGTTATCTCAGTCAACCTGGTCTCACAGGAACACGGGAAACGACTACGACCTCCTCACGAGAAGCTGCATTCTCACTAGTGTCCAGGAGAGGGCGACTCCTCTGGTTGTATAGAAGTCTATGCTTCATGTGTTAAAGCTGCATTCTCTCTCCTGACCACCAGGGGGCAACTCCTGTGGTTGTATAGAAGTCTATGATTCATGTGTTAAAGCTGCATTCTCTCTCCTGACCACCAGGGGGGCAACTCCTGTGGTTGTATAGAAGTCTATGATTCATGTGTTAAAGCTGCATTCTCTCTCCTGACCATCAGGGGGGCGACTCCTCTGGTTGTATAGAAGTCTATGATTCATGTGTTAAAGCTGCGTTCTCTCTACTGACCACCAGGGGGGCGACTCCTCTGGTTGTATAGAAGTCTATGATTCATGTGTTAAAGCTGCGTTCTCTCTACTGGCCACCAGGGGGTGACTCCTCTGGTTGTATAGAAGTCTATGATTCATGTGTTAAAGCAGCATGATGTTCATTTAGTAAATTATGATCATTTAGAGTCAAACAGACCATAAAGGGGACGCTTTAGGGGCGGGGCTTAACATGCGGCTTAACAAGTCACGATGACTACGTCCTTATATACCATGACGCAGGATAAACAATGAGAAAGACGCAAATGAACACAGGACTTACAACCAGGAGACCTGTGTTTGTGTCCCAAAGTGTTGTTCAGTTACGTTTAAGTCCTGTTTACGTAGTTTACTTAGTTTAAGTACTTATTTTGTTGCCCCGGAAATCGGAATTAGGAGCCAGGAATGACGTCACACTCGAGTTGACTGCGTTCCAGTACGACTAGTCGGAAAACTTAACGGGGTTCGTTCCAAATTCGGCACCTAATTTTGGACGAATGCGCTTCTGTAGGAGGTCGTGGTGAGTTCAGGTGCTTCTGTGAGATCCCGTTGCCTCAGCAGGCGTGACTACTTCACCTGAAGGCGTGAGACAGAACGCTTCCATCCCTTCTGGAAATGAGTTTTTAGTAATTATATATTTATTTTTTTGAGCACTCTCGGTTTCAATTGTCTAACTTTTCAAAATGGAGTAACACATGCAAAAACAAATGTAAACAAGAATCAAGTGAACGACGAGCTGTAAAGCGACAAAATGTTCCTCGTTGTCTAAAAGCAAAGTGTTTTCTTTGCCCTCAATCAACAAATCTCCTCTGGACTTGTTGAACTTCTGAGAATATGTTACGTTTCTCTTTAGCTGCCTCTCAGTCAGACCGGCCGTCTCTGAGCATTTGTGAAAAAAAAACATGAAGAGAACCAAAATACTGAAAGAGAACCCGTTAGAACCTTCGTGACACGTGAACAAATCTTTCTTTGGCTTCGGGCTCAGCTGGTGCGTTTCCACCTGTTTTTATGCACACAAAAAAAATCTTGAAATATTGCATTGAAGTTTTGATACAACTTGTAAAAGCTTCCTCACGACCACATGAAACAAACTGAAATGTCATATTCACATCACGTTTTTCTAAGTTTTATTTCACCGTTCGAGGTTTACGTCATCTTGTTCTTCTTCTGTGGTGGTGCGACGGTTCTCTAAACAACCGCACAACAGAAGTGGATGGAAAGAGGACGATTTCCTCAGTTACAATGTAACATTTTGAATGGAGACCTGTCTGTTGACAAGTAAACAAGACTCATCATTGACTGAAATAATGCAATTAAATAGTTTCCGTCTGTATTTTGTCTGGTTTGTAACTGTTAGCACTAAATGAAATAAAGGTCATGCTATTATTCTGTATTATTCACTCGTTGTCATTCTAGCCGATGATTTTCAAATAAATCTGCATCAGTAATTCCCAAATTCATTATTACACTGTGTTGAAAAGTCCTTACAATGAATATAATATAATATAATATAATATATATATAATATAATATAATATATAATATAATATAATATAATATAATAAATATAATATATATATATAATATATATAATATATATATATATATATATATATATAATATATATATAATATAATATAATATATAATATAATATAATATAATATAATATAAATGAGTTTGGGGTAAATGCCTATTTGCTTATTTGTTGAGAGTTAGCTGAGACAACAACGTCTGTTTGGGCGTTAGCTCCGAGTTGGTTAGCATAAAAGCTGGGAACATGAGTAGACCTCTTTTATGCTAAGCTAACGCTAACCCAAACACTTGGCATTTCCCAAAATGCTTTTTTGTTGTTGTTTTAACTGAATTTGTTTGCAGGCGAGTAGACGATAGTTGAAATGTATTTCACCGTCATGATATCCTAAAAAATGATGTTCCCATCCAACAAAACTGTATTATTGATTATGTTTAGAGGGAAAGTAGTTGTTAAATAAAATACGCTAATGCCAGTCTGAGGAAGCTCCATGGTGGAATAGGAGGGTCAAACACACACAGGACTCTCACCCAGGAGACCAAAGTGTGTGTCGTGAAAGGCGACGTGCAATCTTTCTTATTTACGTCCGTCACTTAAACAACGTGACAAACGGACAAAAGTTAAGCCAAAACGAGATGTTTTTAGTAAACCTGACAAAGTCGTTTTTTAATTCCAAAAAAAATATTCATAACATTAACCATGTGTTTAAAAAGTTGTTTTTCTTATTCCAATGCAAGGACAGAGGAAGTCTTACGATGTAAAAACCCTCCGAGGCAAATTTGCGATCTGTGATTTTCTCGGAACATAATTGAGAATCCAGAATTTTCATTGTATGGGAACGAGATTTTTGTCGGAGAAAATTACGTAAAAAAGAGAGAAAAGCGGCTTCACGTATGTTCGGATCCCAAAGAGCCTAAAAGTTAGTTTCTTTACGGACGTGACACACTGTTCCTGGGTCAGTGCTGGAGCGTCTCTTGCATCATGGTTGACCTCAACACGCCCACAGTTCTCCGTTTCCAACCCCAAGAAAGATTTGTTCACGATCAAAACCGTCGGAGGCCAGAGGACCGACCGTTCTCTTTCTTTATTTTAGGGCAGATTCTTTCGACATGAAAGAAAACAATAACCGGGATGTGAGCCTCTGATGCAAATATCTAAGAATCCCCCCTTGTTACAGTATAATATCAACAGTCTACATATAGCCCCAAAAGTTAAATATACTACTAAAAATGAATCCATCTGTACACCTACTGGCTGTAAAAGCCGTGAGAGTTCTGATCCCTTTGGCAATTCATACTGTTGAGTGTGTCTCCACAGTCCTCACAGTGGTCTGAATGTCACGGCGTCCACCGGGCACGGAGCTCTCTGATTGGTCCTCCTCTCAGCAGCGTGAGTCTTTGACCCCTCCCCCGTGACCTCCGTGCCGGCGTCCCGTCCGCTGTCCCCTCCCCTCACCTTTCCCCCCGGTCAGACGGTCACGGAGACGTGGCGACTCGACCCCGAGCGGCGCTTGATGCGCGAGCGGCGCGGCCGGGACTCGGACTGGCAGCTGCACAGCGGGCCCAGCAGCAGCCACAGGTAGAGCAGCACGCAGGCCCAGCACGACGACATCTTCACCCAGAAGGTCGACCAGCTGCCGTGCGTGAAGGTCGTCTCCAACACGGCCGACTCGTAGCTGGAGGACGAAGACGACGCGGTTTAGAGGCACACAACCACACGGGAAACTCAGGGGGGGGGGGGCAGTTTGTTCCTCGTCTCTTTTTAACCTTTTAAAACCCAATCCCAGACTGAAAGATTGTTATATAAAACTGTAAATCATAACTTGTTTTATGAAAAAAAAAGCTCAAAACTGCTGTAATTTGATGTATTGAACACCATAAGTAATATACAAGTGAAATATATGGTTTGGTACATGAGAAAATTCAAATGTCACAGATGCGCGCAAATGTGCCTCAATGCAAATGTTGGAGTCCTCACCTGAATGTTCTCTGTTCTAAACCCTCTCTAACTTTGTTCTGCTTCACTTTATCAAAGTCAAGCTTTGCAGAGAGAATGTTCACATATTGAGCTATGATTTGGGTTAGAGAATGTTCACATATTGTGCTATGATTTGGGTTAGAGAATATTCACATATTGTGTTATGATTTGGGTTAGAGAATGTTCACATATTGTGCTATGATTTGGGTTAGAGAATGTTCACATATTGAGCTATGATTTGGGTTAGTGAATGTTCACATATTGTGTTATGATTTGGGTTAGAGAATGTTCACATATTGAGCTATGATTTGGGTTAGTGAATGTTCACATATTGTGCTATGATTTGGGTTAGAGAATGTTCACATATTGAGCTATGATTTGGGTTAGAGAATGTTCACATATTGAGTTATGATTTGGGTTAGAGAATGTTCACATATTGTGTTATGATTTGGGTTAGAGAATGTTCACATATTGAGCTATGATTTGGGTTAGAGAATGTTCACATATTGTGTTATGATTTGGGTTAGAGAATGTTCACATATTGTGCTATGATTTGGGTTAGAGTTGGACCTTACAGCTGCATCATTTCAAAGAAATAATCATCCTGTGTGTCATCTTCATTTACTCTTAACCAGTAACATATAGACTGATATTTACACATCTGAACAACATCTCACATGTGTACCTTTTATTATAACACCAACATTATTCAAACAGCCCTAGTGGTTGCAGAGATACACCCTTTTTAGTTTGGGTATGACATTTAGAGGAAAGGGCCTAAAAATAGGTTGGTTTTTAAAAGGTTTTATTGGGACATTTCTTATGTTGTCTTTAACCTTTTTAACGATTCATCAGTGAGTTTTCATCTATTAAATTAATCACAAACTATCAATACAAATCGATTAACTGGTTTGAGTAATCTTTAAGGAACAAAAATGTCAATATTTTCTGGTTTCTTTATTCCTCTGAAATTTTTAGTATTTGACATCAATTACTAAAAGTGCAAAAATAATAATATTAATAATTAACATTGCAAATTATATGCAATTATACTAGACTGTGTTAAGTTAAAGGAAAACATTGTGATTCAATGCGAAATAAGTTTGTATTTTATTTTAATTAAAGATGTAAATTAAAGCTTTCAAATGAGACACGGACCTCGGTTTCCTGGGTGAAAGTCCCCGATTATTAGAAATGTATTTCAAAAGTAATAGCGAAAGAAGAACAAAAATAAGTTTTGGGATTATATTTTTTAGGGGACCTGGCTGGGTTTGATTACTTTACCTTCAGCCAATATGTTAGCTACAGCCCTCCTCCGCCTCCTCTAACCCTCTCACCTGAACCAGTTGGTGAGCGTCATCATGACGTACAGCGAAGCGAGGAAGAAGACGAAGTGGAAGAAGAAGTAGCTGTAAGCCACGCGCTGCGTCTCGTTGTGGATGACCTTCTGACAGCCTTTGTTCTCGTCCTCCATCACAAACTCCTCCTCAGCTGAAGAATATAATATTCATAACGATGTTTTCATTCGTGTATAATCACTTTGAACTTAAGAGTCGTTGTGTTTTCGTTAGCTTAGCATTAGCGCTTCACGTCTACACAGGGAGCCGGTTCTCCTCACAATACATACTCTAATATGGTCACGGTGCTATTGCTTGTATTCCTCCTTTTAAAAATTTTTATGAATGAATTGTTAAACACATTGTAAAAATGCCAAGATGAAGAAGAAGAAGAAGAAGAAGAAGAAGAAGAAGAAGAAGAAGAAGAAGAAGAAGAAGAAGAAGAAGAAGAAGAAGTAGAAGAAGATGAAAATGAAGAAGTAGAAGAAGAAGTAGAAGAAGAAAATGAAGAAGAAGAAGTAGAAGTAGAAGAAGTAGAAGTAGAACAACAACAACAACAAGAAAGAAGAAGCATAAATGTCTCAACATGGCGTGGTAGGAGGTGAGCTGGTCTTCCTCACCTTCCTCTTCCTCGGGGCAGCAGAAGCAGCAGGTGGCTTTCTGGAACTCGTAGCGGTAAACTTTGATCATCCAGAAGGGGCCGAACACCTCCGCCAGGTAGGACGCCTCGTTGCTGTAGCGGGGGAGGGGTTAGGGGCGGAGTCAGGGGAGGAGTTAGGGGAGGAGTTAGGGGAGGAGTTAGACGTGAACGCACACAGGATGTACACGGAGGCTTCGGGGTTCTTCGGGCCACTCACCACGCGAAGAGGACGCAGCAGTACATGATGGCCGCTCCGATGATGGCCACCGCGTTGCCCTCGTTCTGGATGCCGTCCTGCCTCACGCTGGGGTAGCAGACGGTCATGTTCATGCCCTGATACACCACTGACACACACACACACACACACACACACACACACACACACAGGGTTCATACACATTCTGACCAATGGGTTTCAGGACTTTTCCATGACCAAATGTCCATGGCCAAACATGTTGTGTAATCTGGGTGTAAACAGTAAAAAGTGAGTAAATGTAGTATTTAAACTAACAATGAGAATACAAAGCATACAGTAAACCTTAAATGACACAAATGAATGAGACAATAGTTTGATTAAAAGAATAAACATTTATATAGATGCCTGTATGTATGCCTGCTTATATTTTGAGCGTCTTTCTTTTAAAAGCATATTAATTATTTCAAACTCAGCGTAAATGAACGTCATGAACACATGAATATAACACATTTACATGACTTTTACACAACTTTGGGGATTTTTTTTTTTTGAGGACTTTTCCAGGCCTGGAAATAACCATTTTAAAATTCCATGACTTTTCCAGGTTTTTGAAGCAGATTCTGTAAATAAATGAAAGAAAACAAAAAATGAATCTAATGATGAATTTCTTTGCCACAATTTAGAAGGAAATCCAGTCTTTTGTTTTCAAATCAAATATTGACATATTTATCATGTGTTCAAATCTATTTGTATTTATTTAAGGGGAAACACTTCAGGCAAAAGAGATTTTTGTGTATTTTTCTTTGATAACACGTTTTCTTACAGTGGAAAGAAAACATCAGAAATATACATTCAGTTTATTTTACTACTTTGTCTGTTTGATCTGTAGATTTCTCTTAAATTCACTAAAGGTTACCGTTACAGAACGCCTCATTTACATATATAACTTCACTTCATGAAACTTGTAATACAATAAATCCTCCTCTTATGTGATGAAGTGGTGAATTGGTGAAGTTTCATGGTGATATCTATGAGTTCATGTGTTGACCCTCTTCACCTGTAGAGTCTTCATCATGATGTCATGTCACTAAACTTCTCTTTAAAGGACATTTGTATATTATAAATGATTATACATATTATAAATTATAGATAGACCAACATCTAAACTAAGTCTCGTCTCTATATTTTATTCACAGCGTGGACAAAATGCAGAGCCGGATTTAATTACTTATTTTTTCACAATAACCTTTGTGGTTTTGCTTTTTTCATGTAACAGGCCAAAGTATACCCAGATTAAACCTGGGAATACTTTGGCGTGTTACACCGGCACCACAGAAGAAAAAGCTGCCACATTAAGGTCAAGTGTCGCATTTCTTCTTCCTTTTCTCATTTGTTTCATTTGCTGGAAAATTCCTCTCTTTCTTGTTAAAAAAAAAAAAAAAGTTCTCAGCTGCACTTTATGGACTCAGCCTCTGGACAGAGTCCTCACAAATATGTACTGTATGCTCACACATGTGCATGCATGTGCACAACGCTCTCACTCCCAAACACACACACACACACACACACACACACACACACACACACGCACACACACACATTTAGGCCAAGAGTCGGCTAGAGGGAGTCAACAAGTCCTACACTTGAGTTGTCATTTCAATTGCACTCCAGACTAATTCCTCTCAGAAACACAAGTACTGCGTGTGTGTGTGTGTGTGTGTGTGTGTGTGTGTGTGTGTGTGTGTGTGTGTGTGTGTGTGTGTGTGTGTTTCACGGTGAGGTCATAGAGCAGAATAAGCCTTCTGGGGACAGTCGAGACAAACAAGGACCTAATAAGACAGTAACGAGGATGGATCTCATCTCTTTGGTTAATGAAGACACACACATTGTGTGTGTGTGTGTGTGTGTGTGTGTGTGTGTGTGTGTGGACAGTCTGCGGTGGTGAAAAGGTGTTTTTAAAAACAGGCTGAGTGCATATTTTCTCAACAAGTTGCTACAATGTCCCGCGCTGCCCCGGGACTCTAACACACACACACACACACACACACACACACACACACACACACACACACACACACACACACACACACACACACACACACACCTACTGTACAGGCTCACACACACCGTGGATGATGTGTCAGATACAATGGAGACCTGCAGACTTATCGGTCCATGTTGCTGGTTTATACAGAAAGTATAAACATTTAGAAAGTCCCTCTCTGTGGATTATTTTGACAGTTAGTGCCGTTTCTCAAAACTCTCCTGAGGAAGAATCTCAGACCGTAACTGGACGACATTTTGAAGCCTCAAGTTCAGCCTTTTGGCCGTCGCCATCTTGTTTTTTGGGGCAACCAGAGGGCGGAGCTAAGCACAACCGAACGCCGAATGAGACCAAAATGTGACAATTCACCTCCATGAAGTGGACAACTCAGTGCGAAAGAGTTAAAAGTGGTGAGATGAAAAAATACGGACAGCTTCCAGACCGGACGACGTCGTGGTAGCGACCTGTCAATCACCTGGTAGCCCCGCCTTAAAGCGTACCTTTCTGTCGTTTCTCTTTTCCCAGTTAATTTTCCCACACATTGATTTAGAAACGAGGAAATACGTGTAACTGTAACTGTAATGACGGTGGTGGAACATCTTCAGACGGCATTTCAAATGAACCCTCTTCCACTTCTGTAAATCTCTGTCAGTTTGTCCGACCTTTCGACTCTCAAAGTCACTCAAAGGATCAACTTCTCCTCCGTATATTCACTGCGGACTGATACTAGGACATCTGCAGGGCTGTGATTGGTTGTTCCTCGTCACAGCGGTGTGCCTTCCACACAGAACGGCCCCTAAAGGTTTGCCTTTTGCTGAATAGTTTGTGAAACACAAATAAACTTCTATCGTAATGAGACGCGTCTCTAGGAATGCGTCACCCGTTAAAAAAACTAGTTTTTCTACGTCCCGGCACTCCCAGCATGCACTTTTTCTAGCGGCGGCGCTCGTCAATGTCACGCTTGGTCCACGCAGCCAATCAATCTGTTTTGGTTCCAGTAGATGTGGCAGCTAGCTTGTTAGCTAGCTCATTAGCTAGCCCGTCAGCTAGCTCATTAGCTAGCTTGTTAGCTAGCTCGTGAGCTAGCTCGTTAGCTGTTGGGATGTGACTTCTCCTGCAAGGTGGCTGAAGGACATCGCTACCCGGTGAATGAATTACTGTTGACGTTTTAAGCTAACGCAATCTACGTTTGGTCGGTTAAAGTATCTCCAAGACTAAGACGAAATACACCAAACAACTTATGAGACACAAACTGTGTGTTGTTGTTGTGCGTTTTGACTTTTTCCGACTTCTGCTGTGTGAGAACACACGTAGCGGCGCTGCCAGGCTGTGATCCGGTGTTATTATGTTGTCAATGGATCCACGAGGAATGTGAAACAAATATCCTTCTGTCTGCCCTCAGCACGGGCCAGCAGGCGGCATGTCAGAGCACATCTCATCCCAGATTATCCGTGTGTGTGTGTGTGTCTTTATTTGCATGCATGCCATTAAGATGTAAACCCCGGATAAGACAGGGCCCTTTGACAAGCCTCTGCGCTAATGTCTCAGTCATGTGGAGGCTCTTTGTCTTACCTGGAGCCAACAGGTGATGTGAGGTCATTACGAGGGAAGCAAATTATAGAGGACAAGTGTGTGTTTGTGTGTGTGTGTGTGTGTGTGTGTGTGTGTGTGTGTGTGTGTGTGTGTGTGTGTGTGTGTGTGTGTGTGTGTGTGTGTGTGTGTGTGTGTGTGGGCTCGTCAGTCTTAACAGGATGATGAGATACAAACAAAACACGTTTTAAAAATCTTTCACAATTTATCCTGCAGTGAAAACAAAGGTGAGGTTCAGAAGCCGAGATGAGTCGTTGTTGTTCATACCGGAGCAGAGCAGCCATAGTAAAAGGTGAGGAAGAAAATCGGACATTTCCATGCAGTTTAACCTCAAATCTTTGGTCCTGCAGCAAAAAAATAAAATGCTGTCAAAACCGAGATATGCCCACGATGCCTTCACTGTCTCGTAAACCGCTGTTCTAACCCCGTTCCTTCATCTCCTTGATATTACTTTTATCTTTGTAGCCGTTGTCTCATTCAAGTGCTCGAAACGTAAACGTTGTAAAGAGACGTAAAACGACTACAAAGAGACGCAAAACGACTACAAAGAGACGCAAAACGACTACAAAGAGACGCAAAACGACTACAAAGAGACGCAAAATGACTACAACGAGATGCAAAAAGACTACAAAGTCGCACAAAATGACCAAAATGAGTCCTTCAAAAAGATTCAATCATTAAATTTGACACTTTATAAAGTTGTCACGGTGTACATTTTAGCAAACAGCAGACACAGGTGAGGTTAGATTAGTTAAGTTTCTCTGGTGTCTAAACCTCGGTGAGGTGAGGTTAGATTAGTTAAGTTTCTCTGGTGTCTAAACCTCGGTGAGGTTAAGTTAGATTAGTTAAGTTTCTCTGGTGTCTAAACCTCGGTGAGGTTAGGTGAGATTAGTTAAGTTTCTCTGGTAGTCTAAACCTCGGTGAGGTTAGGTGAGATTAGTTAAGTTTCTCTGGTGTCTAAACCTCGGTGAGGTTAGGTTAGATTAGTTAAGTTTCTCTGGTGTCTAAACCTCGGTGAGGTTAAGTTAGATTAGTTAAGTTTCTCTGGTGTCTAAACCTCGGTGAGGTTAGGTTAGATTAGTTAAGTTTCTCTGGTGTCTAAACCTCGGTGAGGTTAAGTTAGATTAGTTAAGTTTCTCTGGTGTCTAAACCTCGGTGAGGTGAGGTTAGATTAGTTAAGTTTCTCTGGTGTCTAAACCTCGGTGAGGTTAGGTTAGATTAGTTAAGTTTCTCTGGTGTCTAAACCTCGGTGAGGTTAGGTTAGATTAGTTAAGTTTCTCTGGTGTCTAAACCTTGGTGAGGTTAGGTTAGATTAGTTAAGTTTCTCTGGTGTCTAAACCTCGGTGAGGTTAGATTAGTTAAGTTTCTCTGGTAGTCTAAACCTCGGTGAGGTTAGATTAGTTAAGTTTCTCTGGTAGTCTAAACCTCGGTGAGGTTAGATTAGTTAAGTTTCTCTGGTAGTCTAAACCTCGGTGAGGTTAGATTAGTTAAGTTTCTCTGGTGTCTAAACCTCGGTGAGGTTAGATTCGTTACCTTTCTCTGGCGGGCGGCTGGACAGCGCGGAGAACGTGAGGTACATGACGTAGCAGCTGATGATGGAGGCTTGAAGGAGCCCCGACCGCGGCTGCTCTGCAGAGACAGACAGAATACATCCCATAATGTACATGCCGAATGCTAAATGGACTGTACTTGTGTGGCCTTTAACTTATCAAAAGCACAAATATCACTGTGTGAAAAGTATAGAGTTCAGATTTAAATAAACGTGAACAAGTATAAAGTCTTCAAATGTACTCTGTGATGTAAAACTAAAAAGAGAGAAGAATTGAGAAATAAAAGGTTCCTTTCAGAGAGTTATTGATATTTACATGTTAATTAAAGGTTTTTACTATTTTTGGTTTTAACTTTTCAAACAGAAATTCAGGAATTTATAATAATAATAATAAATTAATAAAAATAAACTAATTTTCATTGTAAAAAAATTTAATTTGTAACGAAAAGCCACAAATTTGGAGATAATTTTCACTCTGTGGGTTAAAACTTGAGATAAGATTTGGGGAATTTATTCATGTGTCAAAACCTTTTTTTGATTACACATTTCTACGGCAGCTAGACAAAGCTGCAGGTACAAGGTTTCTACCCAACAACATATAAATATGCTGGAGTTAAAAGTATAATGTTTCCTCTAGAATTATGGTTTGGTAAAAATAATAAATGGAAATACTCAATAAATGTACCTATACCTATAGGTTTATACTTGAGCAATGGTGGAGAAAAGTACTCCTATCTACTTACTAGAGGGCAGTACTTAGTAAATGTACTTCTTCCACATCTGTAATCAGTTGTACGTTTCAACCCTTAAACCCAGACGTGTGCAGACAGAGCTGGAGTCAACGTTTGGTCCTCAGAGGGAGAACCAGATGATATTATCTGACAGTACATCTAATTATTATTATCTGGTTTCAACAGGGGGATGTTTGCTTAGCTGCAGATGGACTAAGTGTTATTTCGCCCGCCGAGAATCGACGACAGACGAGAGGCGGGCGCGTCCTCGTGGACTCACTCTGCTTCACGCACGGCGTGACGGCGATGAAGGACATGAGGCCGCAGAGGCCCAGGTTGATCCACAGCAGCGCCTTGTTGAAGTGGCAGGCGATGGGGTGCGTGTAGTACTTGTACATGAAGGTGAAGGCCATGGTGGCGATGGTGTAGAAGAAGAGGGTGGCGCTCAGCACCGCCAGATACCAACGCTTGTTCTCCGCCGCTCCGGTCAACCTGAGGGGGGCGCCACAAGAGAGATGGAGAGTTAAAAGGGTCGACTTCAATGAAAAGTTGCCACAAATTTAGGTTGCAAAGGATTTATTTATGGGGCAAATTCAGGATTTCTTTTTTTGCTTTTCCCCAACCTGTTCTGCAAAGTGAAGCCTTAAAGCTGCATTTTCTCTCCTGACCACCAGGGGGTGACTCCTCTGGTTGTATAGAAGTATATGCTTCATGTGTTAAAGCTGCATTCTCTCTCCTGACCACCAGGGGGAGACTCCTCTGGTTGTATAGAAGTATATGCTTCATGTGTTAAAGCTGCATTCTCTCTCCTGACCACCAGGGGGAGACTCCTCTGGTTGTATAGAAGTCTATGCTTCATGTGTTAAAGCTGCATTCTCTCTCCTGACCACCAGGGGCGACTCCTCTGGTTGTATAGAAGTCTATGCTTCATGTGTTAAAGCTGCATTCTCTCTCCTGACCACCAGGGGGCGACTCCTCTGGTTGTATAGAAGTCTATATAAATGACTCTACTTCTCTTGATGTATTCCCTCAGTAAACATTGTAAACATGAGTTTATGTCTCAATCTCTAGTTTCAAGTCTTCTTCAATACAGCATGATGTTCATTTAGTAAATTATGGTCATTTAGAGTCAAACAGACCATAAAGCAGGGGACGCTTTAGGGGCGGGGCTACAAGGTGATTGACAGGTCTCTACGTCACTCCTCCTCAGTGCAGATATGGTTCATTCTGATCACCGGTTGCCAAAAAAACAAGATGGCGACGGCCAAATCGCCGAACTCGAGGCTTCAAAACGTCCACAAACCAACGAGTGACTACGTCCACTTCTGACAGGCAGACTTTTGCTTTTCCCTCGTCTCCTCATGAACCACACGGACAGTAAACACACAGATGGCCAACGATGAGGAGTTATTTTGAGCAGCTTGTCTTCTAAACCAGCGAAGCCAGAACTGAGAGTAAGAGGATTGTTAGCTTTGTGTGTTTGCGACGGAAAAAAAGGCCGAGAACGAATAAGTCCTCTGAGTTGTTGTTGCCGCGTCGACGCAGAGGTCAGAGGTCGCAACAACAGCAACAGCTGGAGACGGGAAATAACATCTGGGACGAGTCTGTCCCAACGAATGAGGACACGACGGGGTCATCATCATCATCATCATCATCATCATCATCAGAGCCTCCTCGCGTGCCATGTTTTGTCATCTCTTGTGTTAGCTTTCTGTTATCATCTCTTGTGTTAGCTTTCTGTTATCATCTCTTGTGTTAGCTTTCTGTTAGCATCTCTTGTGTTAGCTTTCTGTTATCATCTCTTGTGTTAGCTTTCTGTTATCATCTCTTGTGTTAGCTTTCTGTTAGCATCTCTTGTGTTAGCTTTCTGTCAGCATCTCTTGTGTTAGCTTTCTGTTATCATCTCTTGTGTTAGCTTTCTGTTAGCATCTCTTGTGTTAGCTTTCTGTTAGCATCTCTTGTGTTAGCTTTCTGTTATCATCTCTTGTGTTAGCTTTCTGTTATCATCTCTTGTGTTAGCTTTCTGTTATCATCTCTTGTGTTAGCTTTCTGTTAGCATCTCTTGTGTTAGCTTTCTGTTATCATCTCTTGTGTTAACGGGTCGGTTTTGACCCAAAGTATATTTACTTCAAGAAAAAGGCTAAAAAGTATTTTTTGCAGCAATAGAACACAAAATAAATAACAAAATATAGATTTGCAAGGTCAAAACAACAACCAATCAAGCAAGTCTTATTTTTATAACTGGGTCAAAACCGACCCTAACAACAAAGGTCATAATTTCAACCAGAGCATTTTATAATTTAGTGAATTTTTTTATTTAATTTTCATTTAAATTTTTTATTTATTTAGAAGCGTCTTTGAGCATTTGGAAAAGCGCTATATAAATTAAAAGTATTATTATTATTATTATTATTATTATTATTATTTAGTTGAAATAAAGGTTCATGACAAAGTCCAAAAGCCACATTTTATGTGGTTCTTTTATGCATTTAAAACCTAAAAAGTTAATTTCTTAACTTAATTTAGTGTTTATTAGTCTCTTCATCTTCTCTCTTCAGCGTTTTAAAAGCTCACTCTGTCCGTCACCAACAAGCCCACGCACGCTTTTGATGCCGTGGGCCGTAAAAAGGAAGTAAGTGGACAGGTGCGTCTTACTTTTAGTCAAATAATTCACATTATTGTATTTCCTCCAACTCATTTCATAAAGTCCGATGTCGTGATTTATACACAATGTACGATTACTAAAACATTGTTAATAACAGTGTATTCACTCGCCCCTCTCACTCACCAGTTCTTGTTCCAGGTGTGCGCAAAAGCTGTGATGAGGCTGAGTTGGATGAGGATGAAGGCAAACCCTCCCACCACACCAACATAATGCCAAGCTGGGGGGGAGAGAGAGAGAGAAGTGTTTTGATTCATTTCAGAGAGAAGAGAAGCTCACGCTGGTTTCACCGTCAGATTTATTGTTCCCCAACAGAGAACGGTCCAATAATTCACAGAGCGTCTCTCTGCTGCCCTCTAGCAGGACGCAGAGGGAACTGTTATCTCGTCTCTCTGCTGCCCTCTACAGGACGCAGAGGGAACTGTTATCTCTGCTGCCCTCTACAGGACGCAGAGGGAACTGTCGTCTCTTGCTTCTCACCGTGCAGGAAGGACTCGGTCGGGATGAAGAAGGCGGCGGTGCACGTCCCCAGCAGAGCGATGAACTTCAGGAACCAGAAGCTGCATGTCGACAGAAACCAGACAGTTCACATCTGAAGAGATTCCTCTGTTTTTCTACTAATTTGCATTCATTTATGAACTCTTTTTTTGTCACGATTTCTTACATTTTTGATCCAAACACATAATAAATAATTCAAACGTATCGTTACAGGATTGCACGACTCGTTTTGCATGTTTTAGTCCATTTGCTACAAAGAGTCATTCATTTCTGTGTGATATTCAAATTAATGTTCTATTCATCATTATAGTAGGAGTTATTATTAGTGACATTACTACTACTGTCATTATATATAATAAATAATAATAATAACAACATGAAGGTTGGGTTACATGTTTACAATGTTTACACAATGTTCAACAAATTAAGAAAAACAAGAATAAAATGGAGCGAAGACGAAGAGACTAATAAAGTTAAGAAAATTAAAATAAAATACAAAAATACAGATAAACACTAAAGCACATGAAATCAGACTAATAAAATAAATTTAAATATATTACAATTGTATAAGGTTTCTAAACCTTGTTTAATTTATTTTACGTGGCTTTATGCGTATCATATAATATAATACACACTGAAATTACAATAAAAAACTATTTTTTGTGAATATTATAATGTTTACATTTATTCAAATCAGACCTTTGGTCCATGTGATATTAAAACTAATGTTCTAATCATCATTATAGTAGTTATCATTAGTGATAATACTACTACTGTCATTATATATATATATAATAGTAATAATAATAACAACAACATTGGGTTGTTGGATTGGGTTACAAGGACTAAACCTTATACAATTGTAAAATTTAAAATATAAAACTTTATGCGTATCATATAATATAATATAATACACATTGCAATTCAAAAAGAAAACTTTTTTTAATTATTATAATGTTTACATTCATTCAAATCAGACCTTTTGGTCATTTGGGTTTTATGGGTCCTAAATGTCCAGATAATTTCGGAGGAATTTCCCCTTAAATAAGGACTAGAGCTGTAAGAGGAAAGGGAGACGTGTAGTCTGGACTCTGAGGACTCTCCATGACCCCCAAGGACCAAGGACCCTAAACCATAATCTAGATCTGCGTCACGCTCTAATCGACGCAGTGGAAAGACAACAGCAGCTTTAAATAGAGTCAGGAGCCGAGGACAACCTGAACGTAGTGAAGTATTTAAAGACAGGTGTGTGTTTCTAATCTCTGGAGGGTTCAGGGCCCTGATTTAAACATTCTGATTCAGGGAAACCACAGAAATATCTTTATGAAAAGGTTCATTATGGACTTATATCTTTTTCTGTGGCAAAGTTTCATAAGAAGCTGGAAGGAGGCGGCGTCTTGATGTTTGTCAGCGTCAATAAAACGTACATACGTATATTAACTTATAGATTGTATTATATTTATTTGTCATTTGTTTGTAGTTATGCTGCGTTCATGTGCACGTTCCAAAAAACAGACAGCGTTGTATTCATGAACGTCAGAAGATCCAACTCCCGACAAGAATCTGTCGACAAAGACTAATGTTTTATTTATTCATTTTCTATTATTATATAATTTATTTATATATTATATTTGTTTTTTATTTAATTAAATATATATATATATATATATATATATATATATACAATTATATATATATATATATTATACAATTGTATATATATATATATATATATATATATATATATATATATATATATATATATTTGTTTTTATTAAAGATAAAATATACATATATATAAATATAAATATATATACACAGTAAAAGTCGGGTTACGAGCCGCTACTTCCTTCGGTCAGTGTCCCCGTTAGCTCCCCGCTGTAGCCAGCTGGGGCTCCTGCTAGCGCTCCGTTACTTCCCCGCTAACTTCCGCTAGCTCCCCGAAAACCACCGAAGGTAGCGGGACCAGGCTCGACACCCGACTTGGGCAGAGGGGACGCGGGCAGTAGCAGCAGCAGTGGGCAGTAGCAGCAGCAGCGCTAGCTAGCAGCAGCTAGCGCTGCCCCTAGCTTGCTACAGCGGGGACACTGATCGGAGGTAGGAGCGGCTTATAACCCGACTTTTACGGCATATAAAATTATATATTATATATTATATATATATATATAAATATATATTTATATATATATATATTACAAAATATATTGAATTAAAAATAAAAATTATAATATATATATAAATTTAAAAAAATATATATGTACACATTTTTTTATTGAATTAAAAATAAAAATACATATATATATATATATATTTATACAAATACATATATATATATATATATATATATATATATATATATATATATATATATATATATTTATACAAATACATATATATATATCTAAAGATATTTCTTTTTTTTTTACTTTACTTTTGACTGATTTAATAATTTGATCTTCTGTCCTCACTTCCTGAGTTTATCTGAGTGTATGAGTTATGATTAAAGTCACACACACGTTGTGCATCCTCTTCCCTGCTGGGATAAAAACTGTGAAAAGCAATGATTTAAAAATAAAAACATGTAAAAAAATCCCCGTCTTTGCTCGTGAATGTTGCTGTAAAACACACACAGTGCTGCTCGTGTTTCCACCACTTTGAAGAGACAGCGGCTGCTAACGCAAACTAAACACAGAGTTTAATCCCAGATGCTACGTTGCAGATCTTCCTCCTCCTCCTCATCATCAGCACTGACCCGTTGTGTATGAGCGCTCTGTAGTCCTGACTGGACTTCACGTCGATGAGGAAGATCGCCATCATCAGGTAGAAACAGGAAGTGCCGAAGCAGACTCTGTAGACCGCCGAGTAGCCGACCAGCATCTCACAGTGACCGCCGCCGTGCGCCTGGTCACACACCATGTTGAAGAAAGGCACCTGCACACACACACACACACACACACACACGCACACACACACACATATTTGATCTAACCACAACATAACAGCTAGCAACATGATGCTAAAAAAATATAATATGTATGTGTGTGTGTGTGTGTGTGTGTGTGTGTGTGTGTGTGTGTGTGTGTGTGTGTGTGTGTGTGTGTGTGTGTGTGTGTGTGTGTGCAGTGGCGGGCCGTCAGGGCCTTCTAAGCCTTCTCTGCTCGCCTAAACAGAATCACAAAGTCATAACTGTTTTATAATTAAAAGTTATAGCTATTTTATAATGTAATTGTTTTTCACAAATACACTACATGTATTATAATTATTTTTCCCTATTAGCTTATTTCCTCATTGCACAGCTGTCTCATCTGTTCCTCTGCTTCAGGCTTCTGGTGTAACTTGCTTGGGAGCTGGTTAACAGCGTCTTATCCAATCACATTTCACCTCTCTTTATCTATGGAAGAGTAGCCTGGTTAAATACAGGAAATAGCCTTCAGAGGGTCTGGACGTCTGATTGGTCACAGTGACGCGTGACCATTAACATACGCTGTGATTGGTCAGTGAAGCTAGAATCTCGAACCTAGAACCTAGAAACTCAGGATTTACTGGATTTACTGATGACCCCTTTCCCACTGAGGGTTACGGAGGGTTATGTGCGTCTGGTGAGTGAAATGCTGGTTGTGTTACTGTTTTTTACATTTGCAGTCGTATGTCATCATGAACAAGCCACAGCTCTTCTAATGGTGATCTCCGGTCTGAACTTACGCTAAAGCTTCATGTGTTTTCATGTGTAGAGAATACGGCACTGAAGGCCTAGGTCGAAAACGCACGGCCCGCCACTGTGTGCGTGTGTGTGTGTGTGTGTTGTGTGTGTGTGTCTCACATGCTCCCTGACCAGCTCCGACACCGTGCTCGACAGCATGAGACACGACACGGCGCAGCTCAGGATGTGGAACAGCGTGTACATGACGCGCGTGCTGGAGGACGAGCGGACCGGCGGACAGAAGGCACAGCAGAGCGAGCAGGGGGCGGGGCCACAGCAGCAGCAGATCTGATTGGACGAGAGACGGACACAGAGGAACACACATGAACAACAACGCCTTATATTTTATTTTCTATTCAGCAGTGGTCACAATATTACTTATTGTACACTTCATATTTTTTCTGTTTTATTCTCATGTTGTTGTATTTTTATATTTGAATTATTAAACTAAATGTATCTTGTAAGTATTATTTATTATGTTTTTCACCATTATCAACTTGCTTGATTACTTATATTAACCTATTTGGTATCTTCATTTTATTGAATGTATTACTTCTTGTGTCTGCATTTTACATTATGAAAGGTGCTTTCATTATTTCATTAGGACTATTCTTATTAGCATTATTGCTTTCTACTGTATATGTTTATACAGTAATTGTACTATCATGTTTTTTTTCTTATTCTTCTGCGATAATCTTTGATCAATCAATCAATCGGAAACAATAAAGTTCTATCTTAACTTAGAGTGATATTGGGAGGTAATAACCGGCCTGTGTAGTTTTCATGCTCTCATGCTACCATGCTACCATGCTACGACTTCTTGGCTCTTAAAAATGGATACAAAATGGTTGATTTTGGGGCCCCAACGCAGTCAAAACACCCCAAACATATACTGTACAGATGGACATTTTCATACTTTCGGCTAAAAGAAACACAAACCAAACTCCAATATATCGCAAGTTAAGTGTCACGATCTTTGGTTTAATAGGTTCCTGTTTCCTGTGTGGTTTCACTTCCTGTTTTTATTTTGAAGTTTACTCAAGTATGGTTTCACTTCCTGTTTTTTGTGAGTTTTCCCGCCTTTTTTGATCGTCCGCCTCGATCAGTCTCACCTGTTCTCGCCTCAGTTAGTTAGTCCGTCACTATTTATGTCTTTATGTGATAAATGTTGTCTATAAGTTAATATTAAAGATACATGAACCAAGATATTATCTCTCTCTCTTTTAGATTAGACGTTATATTCCTTTATTAGTCCTGCAGTGGGGACACTTGCAGGATTACAGCAGCAAACGGGTAAAGAGACATAGTAAAATAAAAAATAATAAAAGTAATATAAATAAACAGTAAAGAATGCACAATAACAATACTATATATATATATATATATATATATATATATATATATATATATATATATATATATATACAGACAGATTAAAGTGACCAAAGTGATTGAAGTGTTTATTATACATTTTTTAATTCCCATGTTTCCTGTTTTTCTGCACTAAATAAAAGCAAAAAGATGAACCAGTCATCTGCACTATAGCTCATGAATATCATATTGAGCTAAAATACTGTGTGTGTGCTTTAACCAGCACGTGAACAGTGGTTTGTGATTAATTTGTGAATGACTGAGTCCAGGAAGTAAAACTCAAGCTGTCTGGAGACTTTCAGAGGTCACGGTGTCAGACGGCGAGGCAGATTAAATTAAATTAAATTAATCTGTCAGCATCTGGTTCTGAAGAACGTCTGCACGTCTAACCTGAACTAAATAAAAACTGTGCATGTCTAACCTGAACTAAATAAAAGCTCTGCATGTCTAACCTGAACTAAATAAAAGCTCTGCATGTCTAACCTGAACTAAATAAAAGCTCTGCATGTCTAACCTGAACTAAATAAAAGCTGTGCACGTCTAATCTGAACTAAATAAAAGCTCTGCATGTCTAACCTGAACTAAATAAAAGCTGTGCACGTCTAATCTGAACTAAATAAAAGCTCTGCATGTCTAACCTGAACTAAATAAAAGCTCTGCACGTCTAACCTGAACTAAATAAAAGCTCTGCATGTCTAACCTGAACTAAATAAAAGCTGTGCACGGGGGATATTTCTCATGCACAGTGATTTTCAATGTCGGGCAACAATCATTCTGGGACAAATTATGCATCTTTGTTTATGAATGCTGATGCATTTAATTCAGAAATGTTATTATTATAACTCATCACCTGCAGGGGAAGACTGAGTAGAAATATATTTAATCATGTGCAGCAGGACAAAACATATTTGATCCGATTAAACATGATTTAAAAAAAAGTCTCCATCGATTGAGCTTTATTATTTATTAATAATTTTTATCTGTATTGCATTATTCTGCAGCAGATTAAAAACGTTGCAAAGAGGATAAAACCATTGTCTGTTTGTTGACCCTTTGATTTAATTTATATATTTTCTCATTACATATTTAATTTAATAAGTTTCTTCTGGTTTTACTGCTTCTGGTTTTTCATGTTTTTTTTGTTTTTTTTTTACTATTTCCTCTGTAAAGCTATTTTAAAAGTGGTAACACATAAATACATTTAGTTCATTATTTGCACTCCGACTGCGTTCGTTTGTCAGGAGCAAAGTAAGTTTGGCATCCTCACGGCCACAGATTGCCCAACGAGTCAGAAAATAAGCGACTCTCTGAACCGAGAGGCCTCAGCGAGCAGAAACAGATTAAATACGTGAGATTTTTGTCGGATCCGCGACGCGGGCCAATTGGTGCTTAATTTGTATGTTTCCAACCTAAAAATCACAGATTATTCAACCTTCAGTTCAATCCATAAATCCTGAATCAAATCATATTTATTTTATGTTAATCATTTGTAGACCCTGTAGATGAACGTAGAGAAATATGTCGTCTAGGATATAAAAAGTTACATTTCTTTTTTTAAAGCAAAAAAATATGAAAGATCAGCTATATTGCTAACTTTTTCTCGACAGACAGCCAGGTGTTTAATGGCCGCTCGTACCACTGCACATGTCTGGCCTCGTTTAATCCTGCATAATTAATTTAAAACAGCTACTGAATGCAAATGCTTCAGCGGGTCGTACAGGACCAACGGGTCAAAGGGAAGTGTGTCGGGTCCGATGGGAAGTCTGAGGATCTGTTTTTATTCATATTTTAGTCGTATCAGATTCTCCAGACACACAGTCTGACTCTCTGGTTGTTTGTCCGTACGATTATCAGATCTCCTGCATCTTTCCAAGTATTGAAGACGCTAATCTGGGAGCTAATCCTGCATGAATCACACGCCTGTGATCCAATCTACCTTCCATACAGCAACGACTTTCATTTCATGCGTGTGAATCTACTCTGACTATAGATTGTATTGATCGGTAGCGTCTGTGAGTTGATTTGTCTCATCGACGACGCAGAAATGTTCCCAAACACTCGCCAAGCCAGTAGGTGGTGGTAAAGGCTATGTCAGCGATACATGTCAAATACCACAGAAGAAGAATCTGTGCATGCTCACTAAGCATTATTTCCAGTGGCGGGCCGTGCATTTTTGACCTAGGCCTTCTGTGCCTTCTGATATAGTTTACAATAATACGCGCATGACGGGATGAGGCGTCATTAACGGACAATGCATGTTGTCCACATCAACAACCAGTCACCTTTAGTTATAACAAAACATGACAAAACAATCCAACAAAACTGCAGCACTAAAACGCCGCACACTCAAGAGAACGCGCCACGATCAGAAGGAATGATATTAACTACTGTAAAATTCATCACCACGCTCACCCAAGGAGGCGCAGTGGAAAACAGGCTGACGTCGAGGTAACCCTGAAAATAATCTAATAGGGTCTGGTTGAAGTACTGCAGGACGGTGGACGCCGGGTTCAGGCGGTCGTCGTACACGCAGATGCAAAGTAACTAAAGGTTTAAAATCTAGACTTCAAACGTATTCGTCTGCGTGAACTAAAACTCTTTATTTCGTCTTGTGGACGAGTGGCTGAAATATAGAGCCCTGGACCCACCAAGTACTGAACCCTTCAAGTACTGGACCCTTCAAGTACTGGACCCACCAAGTACTGGACCCTTCAAGTACTGGACCCACCAAGTACTGGACCCATCAACTACTGGACCCACCAAGTACTGGACCCACCAAGTACTGAACCCTTCAAGTACTGGACCCATCAAGTACTGGACCCACAAGTACTGGACCCTTCAACTACTGGACCCACCAAGTACTGGACCCACCAAGTACTGAACCCTTCAAGTACTGGACCCATCAAGTACTGGACCATTCAAGTACTGGACCCACCAAGTACTGGACCCATCCAAGTATTGGACCCACCAAGTACTGGACCCTTCAAGTACTGGACCCATCAAGTACTGGACCCATCAAGTACTGGACCCACCAAGTACTGGACCCACCAAGTACTGGACCCTTCAAGTACTCGACCCACCAAGTACTGGACCCTTCAAGTACTGTACCCACCAAGTACTGGACCCACCAAGTACTGGACCCTTCAAGTACTGGACCCACCAAGTACTGGACCCATCAAGTACTGGACCCTTCAAGTACTGTACCCACCAAGTACTGGACCCTTCAAGTACTGGACCCACCAAGTACTGGACCCTTCAAGTACTGTACCCACCAAGTACTGGACCCACCAAGTACTGGACCCATCAAGTACTGGACCCACCAAGTACTGGACCCTTCAAGTACTGTACCCACCAAGTACTGGACCCACCAAGTACTGTACCCACCAAGTACTGGACCCACCAAGTACTGGACCCATCAAGTACTGGACCCTTCAAGTACTGGACCCACCAAGTACTGGACCCACTAAATACTGGACCCATCAAGTACTGGACCATTCTAGTAGTTAAATATGTATTCCTAGTATAAATGAGTAATGAAGTAATATAATCAATAATATAATACAAATTAGTTAACTATACAACATGCATTATATCAATGCAACTTACTACCTTAGCAAAATCCACCTGCCGTGCACGACTCTTTCACACTTTAGCGTATAAATATAATGGTAAATATAACTATATATTTCTCTGTTTCCTGCCCTCGGACATCTTTTGCGTCACGTGAACACGAGACCCGGTCGTGTCTGTATTTCCTGCAGACGTGCTTCTGTCGGCAACACATTCACACCTGTGACTGTGGCTCAGTGGTCAGCATGCTCGTCTTTCAATCAGAGGATCGGTGGTTGGAGAGGCTCCAATAGTCCAAGTCGATGTGTCCTTGAGCAAGACACTTAACCCCAAATTGCTCCCCGTTGCTTTGTCTACGGTGTATATAAAACAATTTAAGTCGCTTTGGATAAAAGCATCAGCTAAATGTAATGGGTTTGGCGTCTTGATACTTTGAGCGTTTTTTTTTGTCCCTGAGCTCCACAAACGCTTGAAGGAAAACATTTGTCTATGTGAACACTTCCTCACTTCTCGGTCAATAAAAGAGCGAAGCTACTGAAAAAGCAATTTGATTCGGAAAGCGGCGACGCGACCGCCGACACAGAAAGTTCACCAGATTAGTCGAGCACGTTAGCATGTCAGCATGTTACCACGTTAGCATGTCAGCATGTTAGCATGCGGATACTAGAGAAGAAAAGAGATGGCACTAAACACAGCTAAGGCTGATGGGAATTAAGGAGGCGTTTGGTCACAAACCAAAGTTTTGGATGAATCAAAGGTTTGAGCTGATGAGTTGGGTTCATCCTGATAGACGAAATGTCACTGAGTCCAATATAAATATGTATAAACCTCAAACACAAGACCTTCACCCAGGAGACCGCTGTTCATGTGAAACCAAGTCAATGTCAAGTCACGTCTGTTACGCAACTGGTGTCCGTCAGGTAGGGAGGTTACGGAAAAAAAAGTTTATTTAGGAAACAAACGTACTTATTTGTAAAGTAAACCTAAAATCTAAAAGTTTATTTTGAGAAGACGCCGACACACAACGGTTTGTTCGATCTCGAACAAAAAGGTTTGTTACGTGCACGCCACGGTCTTTTCAAAATAAACTTCCGTCTTCCTAGGAAACAACTCAGTTAGATTTAGTCGACCAAAAAGAAAAGAAAGGAAATTATTACCCAAGAGTCGTTACTGAAGCACGCAAGCTACGTGACAAATCAATCAACGTTGGCCTGTAGCTTCACATGCAGAACACTGCTGCTTGTTGGACCGGCCCACTTCCCGCCCTTTTCCGGCCTTTTGCGGCCATTATTACATAGATAACGTACCAATTGATTTCTTGGGATATCTACGAATTACAGCGCATTACTTTTCTCGTAGGCATTGCTACGAGTGCTGTCTACGCATTCCGCCCTGACGCGTCCAAAAGTGCCGTTGGACGGTTACGTGGAGCGACCGGCCGGGTGTCGGTATTCGGATTGACATTTCCGTCCACACAGTTCCACCACCAGTGTTGGGGGTAACGAGTTACAAAGTAACGGATTACAGTAACGATATTACTATTATAGGTAACGAAGTAAAGTAACGCATTACACTAAAAATATTGGTAACTACACTACTTTACTAGACCTCAGGAACGCGCTTTCCTGCGTTACCCAAGCCATTTTTACCAGTCCGAAAAGTTCTCTTTTAGTGGCGCGCGAGTCACACGACACTTCCTGCATGAACATCCATCCATCCATTTTCGACCGCTTATCCGGGGTCGGGTCGCGGTGGCAGCAGGTCCAGCAGGCCGACCCAGGCTTCCCTCTCACTGCAACACTTTCCAGCTCATCCTGGGGGACCCCGAGGCGTTCCAAGGCCAGCCGGGAGATATAATCCCTCCAGCGTGTCCTCGGTCTTCCCCGGGGCCTCCTACCAGTTGGACGTGCCTGGAAAACCTCTAATGGGAGGCGTCCAGGAGGCATCCTGACTAGATGCCCGAACCACCTCAGCTGACTCCTTTCGACACGAAGGAGCAGCGACTCGACTCCAAGCTCCCTCCTGATGTCCGAGCTCCTTACCCTATCTCTAAGGCTGAGCCCGGCCACCCTACGGAGGAAGCTCATTTCGGCCGCTTGTATCCGAGACCTCGTTCTTTCGGTCACGACCCAGAGTTCGTGACCATAGGTGAGGGTTGGAATGTAGACCGACCAGTAAATGGAGAGCTTCGCCTTCCGGCTCAGCTCCCTCTTCACCAAGACGGACCGGTACAGCGCCTGTTTTACTGCTGCAGCCGCACCGATCCGCCTATCGATCTCACGCTCCACCTTACCCTCACTCGTGAACAAGACCCCGAGATACTTGAACTCCTTCGCTTGGGGTAGGCAGTTTGTCCCCACCTGGAGGGAGCAGTCCACCGGTTTCCGGCAGAGCACCATGGCCTCAGATTTGGAGGCCATGGTGCTCTGCATTTTTACTTCCTGCATGAACAATCTACCGTAAACGTCGGGTTACGAGCCGCTCCTACGGCCGATCAGTGTCCCCGCTGTAGCAAGCTAGTAGCTAGCTCTGCTGCTGCTACCGCCCGCGTCCCCTCTGACCAAGTCGGGTGTCGAGCCTGGTCCCGCTACCTTCGGTGGTTTTCGGGGAGCTAGCGGAAGTTAACGGAGAGCTAGCGGAAGTTAGCGGGGAAGTGACGGAGCGCTAGCAGGAGCCCCAGCTGGCTACAGCGGGGAGCTAACGGGGACTCTGACCGAAGGCAGTAGCGGCTCGTAACTCGACGTTTTACAATTACAATACACTACGTGGAAAGGCTAAGAGATGCCCTTTATTGAAAATTGAAAATAAAGTGCTGAAAGGGCCATGATGTTTGTCCATGTATCTTTGCGCTTAATTTGGACATTTGCTTAAAAAAATGGAAAGTAAAGTAACTAGTAGTGAAGTTACTTTTCAAATGCAGTAACTAGTAAAGTAATCTAGTTACAATTTTCAGAAGTAACTAGTAACTTGTAACGAGTTACTTTTTCTGAGTAACTACCCCAACACTGTCCACCACTAGCATCACCAATCCTCCGTCTTGTGTGCGTCTGACGTCTCCTTCCTCTTCTTGCTCGTCTTCCTCACCGTGAACACACACGCTGTCGTTTATTTAGACTCAATCTCTCACACACCTCCCACAAATACTCACTAGAGCACCAAATGTGGATTAATCCGCCGCTAAAAATAGTCCCAAAACAAGCACTTTTCCCTCCTGTTTCTAGTAACAGTTGCCAAAAACAAAAGAGCATTTAAGTATTAAATTCCTTCTCAGTAAACATCAACTCCCGGGGTTTAAAGTTAATATACACTTTTGTTCTAAAATCGACTGCGTCTGCAGCCGCCGCACCTCCGCTCTCACCTGATAGGCCACCATGTTGAGGAAGTAGTTGTAGGCGCCGCTGTGGTTCGTCCCCTGACTGGACATTGTGCCTCTAAACTGCTTTTCATCGGCCGCGATGACTCTACATTTGGCCATGAACGTCCGGCGCCAACGAGGGTTTTGTGTTCCTCTCAGCGTGCCTCCAGAGACGGCATCCTCACGTCCTCACCGAGGGCCCCGGGGAACACAACTTCTCACGGGAAAAAGAAAGAAAAAGAAAGTGAAAGAAGTCCAGATGGTTGTTGCCTACATGCTTCTTATGCTGGATTAGCAGTAAATCCGGTCCGGCATGGGCTCCCTGTTGCCGAGAGCCTGAGCACGAGCTCTCAGTCCAGCCTCGCAGGGGAATACGTGGTTTTTTGGCCCATAACACCCTGCTGCTCTGGCTCTGCGGCGGTGTTGGGTGCTGCCAGAAAAGAGGGAGAGGTGGTGGCGAATGCCCAAGGGTGCCCTCCCCCCACCCTCCACCCGTCCTATACCCGGTCAGATTAGGCAAAGAGTCTGTGAGGGGAGGAGGAGGAGGAGGAAGAGGAGGTCGACGGGGACCGTGTGTCCGTCCCATCTGTCCCTCCCTTCCCCCACTGCACAAGAGCCACGGCACAATGGGATTGGGCAATACTCCTGTTTAATCCAGATTTACAATAATTAAACAATTAACCCTGTGTGGTTTCTAGACGCCTGACACCTCACAGCACCCTAATTTCTGACGCCCCCTTCACTCCCCTGTCTCCAGACCCGGTCCTCGTGTGCCGCTCTCAGAAAAGAGGCCATAATCCTAACCAGTCATGGTGAAGTGGGACAGACTGGACGGTGATGGAACCATTAAAGCCAGAGCGCTCACAGCTTAATAATAGAAAGGCTGATGGATGTTTGGGCTCTAATGGAAGGCCCAAAAAAAGAAAAAAGAGAATGTAAACTGAGTTGCGTGTAATATTTTTGAGCTTTCCAAATGATTTTCGTGTTTAATCTGCCATTATCATGAAGGGCCTGCTGGTTTGTTGCATTAGATTTAGAGGTAAAAAAAAGTATTTATATAAAAGTACAAAAGTATTGGCAACAAGTGTCTCAGCCCTGGCACTCCTACTGTTGTCTTTAATGTATTTTTATATTTATCTTGTTTATTGCATATCGTGTGTAAGAGCAACGAATAACCGGAGACAAATTCCAATAAAGCTGATTCTGATTCTGAATTAGTCGCCATTCTTTTTCACTTTCCTCATTTTAGTTTTTTTTTCGGGTTAAAAGTCTGAAATCAGTTCTGAGTTCAACAGAAGCTGAAGAGACGTTAACATTTAGTTCTCTGATGGATAAAACACATCACTAGAGACTCTCTGGTGAATCTAGAAGCTTCTAAGTGTCTTAAAAGAGTCGAAAGGAGACGACTGAGCGTCCTCACTGCGTGGGCCTTTTTCTGGGCTGTGAACAGTTTACATGAAATCATGGTGGAATTAGCTAACTAGCTTTAGCCAACTAGCTTTAGCAAACTAGCTTTAGCAAACTAGCTTTAGCCAACTAGCTTTAGCCAACTAGCTTTAGCTAACTAGCTTTAGCCAACTAGCTTTAGCTAACTAGCTTCAGCCAACTAGCCGGCACCATTATGAAATGTGCTGATGGCTTCATGTGAAGTCCAGAGAGAGAAAACAAAAGAAAAGGCTTTGTGTTGTGATGCTACACATCTTAGCCTCACCTCCGCGGGTTCTCACGTTCTTTCTCACGAGTTTTTTAAGGTTTGATTTTGAAATTTTGAAATTTTGAAATTTTGAAATTTTGAAATTTTGAAATTTTGAAATTTTGGAATTTTGGAATGTTGGAATTTTGAAGTTTTATTTAATTTAATTACATTTAATATAATTTAATGTTATAACATTTCATAAAATTAGATACAATTAAATTAGATAAAATAAAATGTAATTAAATAAAATATAATACAAATTAATAAAATTAAATGAGATAAAATTAAATAAAATATAATTAAATTAAATTAAAAAAATATTTTATTTTCTTTGGACGAAATCACAGCCAAAATGAAAGTACAGCCTTTGTACCTTCCGTTCTGGGTGACTGGATCTGGTCCTATTTTCAGAACAATGGCCGACTGTAATAGTTGATATCCTGGTGATGGAGAACCTCACACATTGGTTAGAAATGAAGGAAGATCACTCAGCAACAAGGCCGGGGAGGATAGTTAAGATATAAATAAGGTTGTCTGGAGAGAACTTTCACCTTTTATTGGGTTTTATTTCCCTTTTAATTTGTTTTACCCCTCTGTATTCATACAATATCAAACTTTATCATCATCAGAGTAAAAATAAAAAGAGTGCAGGAGGAGGGAGTCAGATTATATTTGGGTTAGTGCGCGGGGCGGAGCGTCGGGATAATCCAGCCTCTCCGTCACGATGACCTTCTGCAGCAGCAGACGGGACGCTGAGCGCCGCCCGGTTCCTAATATGCTCTCTGAGCCGGGTCGTCCAGGACGTCTGCTCAGGTATTTCATTTTTTAATACAATATTATCAGACATAACGGTATTTTTTTTTTTAATACATCACGATTAGCGCTGGCACTGTCGATAATCGTGATGTATTAAAAAAAAAAGATACCGTTATGTCTGATAATATTGTGTAAAAAGCCCCAGCGCCTCTTAAATCATTAATAACAGTCATTCAATTGTCAAGAAAAAAAGACCAAATGCACAAGAATTTTTATTTCCTGTAGATGTAAAACCATGAATTATAAACGTTTGCGCCTTCTGTCGACCCAATTTAATCAACAAAAGTAAAACCAAAAAGAAGCTCTAAACTAATTAAACAGACTAATTACCCAGAAGTCTCTTGGGCTGTCAGGATGTGCCGTAACACTCCGAGTAGAGAAAAGAAACGAGTGCAATTGGAATAAAAGGAGTGAAAACAAGTGCAGAGAACGAGTGATGACGACTCGCCGCTTTGCATGCTGGGAGGAGAGAGAAGCGCCGGCGTGTTCCACGTGTTCCACGGTTCCACTTCTAGGAACCTGAGCACCAAAGCGGAGGAAGAGGAGAGGAACTCGGAGGTGAAGAAGAGCCTCAGAGCCAAGCAACAGCTGATGAAGAAGAAGAGTAAACTTCTGCCTTCAAAGCAGATTGTTGTTGTTAAAACCATTAGAAATACACATTATGATAATTATGATTATTAATTATGATAATTATGATTATTAATTATGATAATTATGATTATTAATTATGATCAAACACATTCTGCCCCCAACAAATCAACATGTAAATGACCGTTATAAACACGAGTTGCTCCGAGCGGCATTCCTAGGGGCCCCTCTCTCGCTCTTCCTTCCTTTCACTCTCTTCCTCTCTCTCTCTCTCTCCCTCTCTCTCTCTCCATAATTGCTGCTGCATTGTGGGAGAGGAAGACGAGCCAAAGAGGACGAACAAACGATGCAAAGCCTTTTGAGTGAAATCACTCGATCTATGCTTTCAATAGGATTGCGCAACAACAGTTGGCTGAAAGCCCGTTGAGGAAAAAAAAAAAGAGAAATGATCCGTTCATCCGTGAAGTCGAGTCTTTCTGACGGTTTGAGGCATTGTTTAGGTCGTCGTTGTTGTTTTGAGGTCGACTCAAAGAGAAACGAGAGTTGTTCTTCATTCATAACTTCAGCGTTTAGCACAACCTGCTCACATTCTGAGTGAATATAGTCTGAATAAATAAAATGAATGAATGAATGCTTGTTGGGTTTTTTGGAGGCTCATGCAGTTTATTCAAATATATTATTGCTGTTATTGTTATGAACAACCAGCTGTTGTTTCTACTGATAGAGGGACACTAATAATAATAACACATAAGGATGTTTTTATATTTATTATATCAGTTCTTTGGAGTAGTTTCTTCAAGATATTACTGAATATATGTCTCTTCCTGAGTCCTGAGCCTCGACATCACGGCCACTAGTACAGCAGGATGAAGGGGTCGCTATGACGAGGAATGCCGTCATAGCGACTGAAGGAGGAAACACCCGAACAGCCCAGTCTGCAGCCGGCAGCATGAAGGGGTGAAGCAGGTAACCCTCTTACCGGACAGGAATAGAAGGAGGAGGAGCTCACGGTGATCTACTGACCCAGACCTCTCACCGACTCTTGAATCAGACGTATTCATACCTCTTACGGCTCATGATTCATACTCCTTCTAGTGTTATTTATTGTTATTTATTGTTGCCACTAACAACAACACACCATTTCATTCTGAGGTTCACTCCTCCTGCTTTACGTGTTTGGTTTTACTTCCTGTTTCCTGGAGTTGTCCCGCCTCTTTGAGTGTCTGATCAGTGTCACCTGTCCGTCATTAGTCCTGTTTTATACATATATATTTATACAATATTTATACCATCTTAGTTCCTTTTGTGGGTTCGTCATCGTTGCTGTTTTGGAGTTTTGTTACCGGCATGTCCGTTCACATGATATCTGTCTGTCTGCCTTTAGACTCACTGGCTGTAAACCTCATCAGTCTGTCACCATATCTGGCAATTATCATTTATTTAATATAGATAAAAGCAAAAATAAACTGTGTCTATTGCTAAAAATAATGTAATTCATGACAGTTAATTAACAAAATGTTGTTGTTTTGTGTGCATTTTATGGTTTGATTGCAATTCTAAACACACAAAATGCATCTTCATGCTCAGGAGCAGCTGATGTAATACAGTCCACTTCTGTGTGTTTCCTCCTAAATGTGTTTTGTGATGTTGCAGCGACAATAACTACGTGGAAACACGTCAGAAACATTCCTGTGGAACACTCCTCGTGCACAGCACACTCTAGTTTTGGAGGATATTCTTGTCTTGGGATCCTCAGCACATGTTTTCATGCAGAACAAGTTCAGAGTTTAATTCCAGTGTGGCGCGAAAATCTTCTTGCAGAATATTTATAACGAGTAAAATGCTTTTAAAGTAACGGAACTGTTTCCGTCTCTGCTGGTTAGCTTCCGGGTCTCTGCGTTAACGTGTGCTATACTTGCTAAGCTACATGCTAATCTATTCATAAAGACACGTCGTATTTATCATGTCATGACCATATTCATCTAATAAATATATGACTTTGTGTGTGTGTGTGTGTGTGTGTGTGTGTGTGTGTGTGTGTGTGTGTGTGTGTGTGTGTGTGTGTGTGTGTGTGTGTAAATTGAATTTGGCTGCAGGATAATAATATAAAGTTGTATTTTCAGTGAATATTAATCATGGTTGGTCCCATTCCCCTTGTTGTTTCTTCTCTGTGGAGCTTTTCTTTCCAGCAGTGGGTGAAATGGAGTCTCATCTCGTTATGATCATGAATTTCAGATCAAATAAGAGAACTTTATTGATCCAGAGGGAAGTTATTGTGCAGAAGTAGCAGCACTAAGTAGGAAGGAGTGCAAATAAAACAAAATACAAACAATAAAGATTAGCAAAACATAATTATACTTAATTGAGAAATAAATATCCACAGATATTTGATAAATAAACGTATTTTCCCCCTATTAAATCGTACTTCTCTTTCCGGTGTCACCTGGCTTTCCCCTCCCACGTTCGTAGGAACCTTTCTTTTCGTTCCGGGCCTCACTGGAGCGAACATGGCGGCCGAGGGAGACGTCGATTTGGACCTCGAAGCCGACGAGAACTGCACCGGGAAACCGGCGGAAAAGCCCCGGAAACATGACAGCGGGGCCGCGGACCTGGAGAGAGTCACGGACTACGCGGAGGAGAAGGAGATCTCCAGCTCCGACTTGGAAACGGTGAGCGCTGCGGGTTAGTTAGCCGGGAGACACGCGGCCACTGCCGGCTGAGTGGACTCACCCTGCGGGACGCGGAGCCACGTAAAGTGTACAACAGCTGTACGGCGTTGTTAAGCGTGTGTTTGGCTTTTTGGGGGAAATGTAAATGCTGTTATATGCTTAGTACGTGTCCAGTAAACGATTAGCTTACTGGCTAACGTCAAACGCCTAGTAGCGAGCGAAGTAAAGCTATTTGCTATTTTTGTCATACTTTACGTCATTGTCGTAAACTTCACGACAGCTCGTACAACAGGTAAAAAATAATATTACAACGATAAACACTTCAAAACAACTGGAAATAGATAAATATATCAAACGATGAATAATTAAATCACTAAATAATAAGTGTAATATTCTAAAACCGGAAGTTAATGGGATTTTCAGCTGACAGTTTTCGTGTTAAAGTTGCTTTGCGGTTAAAAATATATAAAACACGAGAGGGCTGATCTGTGCATCATAGTTTGCTTTATGGCTACTGTTTGTCTCATTCTGTCAAATCATACAGAAATGTAATTTAATAATTGATTTATAGTAAAACAGCTCATTTTAGTTTGTTTAATATTATAAATATGGTCAAATGTAACGTTTACATCAATGCAGCACCTTATTTGTGCTTTATTTTAAAATACATCCCGGCGGTTTTAATTAAATAAACCTGTCGGGGTTACCTGTTGTGATGGATTTAGTTTCTGAAACTGTGAAAATGAGCAATAAATATGAATAAGTGAATGTTTGTCTTTCAGGCGATGTCGGTGATCGGAGACCGACGGTCACGAGAGCAGAAAGCCAAACAAGAGCGGTGAGAATGCGGTTCAACCTCCAGATGTGTTATCTCACACCGTCTATATGATGATATAATAGCTATATGGTAATATAATAACTATATAATAACTAATGTAACCTGTTGATTCTTCCAGAGAAAAGGAGTTGGCCAAAGTCACCATCAAGAAGGAGGACGTGGAGCTAATCGTACGTTTTTCTTTTATTAGTTACTTTTTTTTTTTACCATTTTATTGATGGTAATTATAGTTTATTAGACGTTTATCAAACAATGAAGCTGTAATATGATTTTAATTATTAATTTCATAGCTAAGGAGAGAGATAGTTTACTTTTGCAGACAAGTTTAAATATGAATGATCGGCTTCATGAAAAGCAGAATACTTCACCCTCTAAACCATCATTTCTACATCAGTTACTCACCGTTACCGCGACGACAACGAAGAGTTAAACGCAGAAACTACATCAGTTTACAAACTCAAGCAGAATTATCAAAGTTTTATTTCTCCAGTCGAACGCCCACGACGTCTCGTCTCCACACACATTCTGACCAATGGAGTCCATGACTTTAAACCAAATGTCCATGAGCAAACATTTAGTGAAATGAAGTGATAAAATGTATTTAAACTAACAATGAGAATACAAAGCATACAGTAAACCTTCAGGGTTCTTCCGGTCATGGAAAACCTGTAAAAGTCATGTAAATGTGTTATATTCATGTGTTCATGACGTTCATTTACGCTGAGTTTGAAATAATGAATATGCTTTTAAAAGAAAGACTCAAAATATAAGCAGGCATACATACAGGCATCTATATAAATGTTTATTCTTTTAATCAAACTATTGTCTCATTCATTTGAGTCATTTAAGGTTTACTGTATGCTTTGTATTCTCATTGTTAGTTTAAATACTACATTTACTCACTTTTTCATGATTACACCCAGATTTCACTAAATGTTTGCTCATGGAAATTTGGTTTAAAGTCATGAAAGTATGAACGCTGACCTCAAATAACACAAATTAATGAGAAAAGTCTTTTTTTCAAGGACTTTTCCAGGCCTGGAAATATCCTTTTTAAATTTCCATGACTTTTTCCAGGTTTTCCATGACCGTAGGAACCTCGCTAAACATCGCTATTTAAAACGCTTCTGTGTAAACGAGACTTGGAATATTCTGCACCAGTTTGTAAACAAATGTTTTAATAGTTTGTTAAACGTCAAGACTCGATACAAGTTTCCCTCTTTAAGGTAATAATAATAATAATAAGCGGCTCATGTCGTGGTTGCAGATGTCGGAGATGGAGATCTCTCGGTCCGTGGCGGAGCGCGGCCTGAGGGAACACATGGGCAACGTGGTGGCGGCGCTGGTGACGCTGACCAACTGAACGCCGGACTGCTTCTTGGGTTTTGGTTTCAGAGTTCAGTGAAACTGTACAAGTTGGTTTTTTCTTTCTTTTTTTAAATAAAAGTTGACCTGCCTCATTTTGTGCCTGTGATATTTATTTTATAGAAAACAAACCTATCTTTAGGCCCTTTCCTCTAAATGTCATCCCCAAACTAAAAAGGGTGTATCTCTGCAACCACTAGGGCTGTTTGAATAATGTTGGTGTTATAATAAAAGGTACACATGTGAGATTTAGTTCAGATGTGTAAATATTAGTATATATGTTACTGGTTAAGAGTAAATGAAGATGACACACAGAAAAAATGAAAAGGTTTCAGGTCCGCCTATAAAAAAAAATATCCCTTTCAGGATGATTATTTCTTTGAAATGATGCAGCTGTAAGGTCCAACTCTAACCCAAATCATAGCACAATATGTGAACATTCTCTAACCCAAATCAGCACAATATGTGAACATTCTCTAACCCAAATCATAGCACAATATGTGAACATTCTCTTACCCAAATCATAACACAATATGTGAACATTCTCTAACCCAAATCATAACACAATATGTGAACATTCTCTAACCCAAATCATAGCTCAATATGTGAACATTCTCTAACCCAAATCATAACACAATGTGAACATTCTCTAACCCAAATCATAGCACAATATGTGAACATTCTCTAACCCAAATCATAGCTCAATATGTGAACATTCTCTAACCCAAATCATAGCTCAATATGTGAACATTCTCTCTGCAAAGGTTGACTTTGATAAAGTGAAGCAGAACAAAGTTAGAGGGTTTAGTACAGAGAACATTCAGGACTCCAACATTTGAATTGAGGCTCATTTAAATTTTCTCGTGTACCAAACCATATATTTCACTTGTATATTGCTTATGGTGTTCAATACATCCAAATACAGCAGTTGAGCTTTTTTTTCATACAGCAAGCAGTTTTATATAACAATCTCTGTCTGGATTGGATTTTAAAAGGTTAATATTTGTTCTGCTCTCAGTAGAAAAGAAGAAAAAAGATGAAAATACGAGTTTTATTCAACACAAAGTTAGAATAGATGACGCAGGGAAATCAATACAATAATCTGCCAACTTCATAGAACTCACTGGATTTGTACAAACATTACAACCCACTGCTTTAAAAAGACAACACAGTGGGGAATGAAATCTGTTTCCACCGTATTCTGCATCTGAAGGAGTTTCTGTTAGAACCCAACATTAAATCAAGCGTTTAAAAAAGGCGTCTTCCTGGAAGCGTTCCTTCCACAGCAGAGCGACTCCTCCGGTTCTGAAACTGTCTCTGGACTCTCGTGGAGTCTTCCTCTTCCTCTCTAAGTCTTCCTCTTCTTCACCGTGGGCCGGTCGAACACGTCCCTCACGCCCGCCGCCTTCTGCTTGAAGAACTTGCTGTTCTGCGCGCTCTCCTGCGCCCAGGCCGAGTCGAACGACGTGGTGTCCTGGTCCACCAGGTGGGTGTACTTGGTGCGGCCGGAGCGGCCGAAGTTCTTGACCTAGTGGGGAGAAAACCAACCAGAACGGATTAATAAATGTAGTTAAAAAGTCACACAACCACACAAAGTGTTAATAGAGTCTTTGCTGCTGCAGAGCAACAGGTAGGAGTGTGTGTGTGTGTGTGTGTGTGTGTGTGTGTGTGTGTGTGTGTGTGTGTGTGTGTGTGTGTGTGTGTGTGTGTGTGTGTGTGGCGGCTCACCTGCATGACTTTGGGTAGGATGGTTTTGTTGAAGTGGTCCTCCAGAGTCGGAGCGCTGAAGTCTCTCTTGTACACGTTCTCCTCCTCATCCTGAACACAAACCAACCGTTTACCACAGCGCCCTCTGGTGGAGAAACTACCCGTTTACCTTGTAACATTTATGCATTATGACGTCTCGTTTTAGCAATGCAGAGATATATATATATATATATATATAAAATAAATAAAATATAAAAAAATAATATTATTATTTTAATACATTCTTATATATTTATAATAATAATTTATATAATAATATTTTTTATAAATTAATTATATATATATATAAATAGATATATGTATAAATAAGAATATATTAAAAGAATAATTTATATAAAAAATTATATAAAAATTATTAAAAGAGATATATATATATATATATATATATATATATATATATAAATAGATATATGTATAAATAAGAATATATTAAAAGAATAATTTATATAAAAAATTATATAAAAATTATTAAAAGAGATATATATATATATATATATATATATATATATATATATATATATATCTTTTTAATTTTTATAAATGATTCTTTTAATATATTCTTATTTATACATATATCTATTTATATATATATATAATTAATTTATAAAAAATATTATATAAATTATTATTATTATAAATATATAAGAATATATTAAAAGAATAATAATATATTTTTTTAATATTTTATTTAATATTTTTATATATATATATTACTGTGCCATTGTAATTAATGTTTTTCTTTAATAAAAAGCAGATTACTAAAACCAGGTGATTGTTTGTTAAGCACGTCAATACATATTCTGCAGGTGTAACAAAACATAATCTACATAAACTAAATATAACATAATAACTAAATGCAGAGGAGGGATTGTAATCATCTATAAACTCATCTATTACATCAATAAACTTCTTCATGCCTTCACACAAACCCTGTGAAGGAACAATAAATGTATTATAAAGAAACAAAAAGGCAGAACATCCTGTAAACTCTTTGATTTGGCCTCTAAACATCGTCTCTCCTGAAGGTTTGAACTCGGCTCACCATGAAGAAGGCTCCTCTGTGGTAGTACTTCTGCAGGAACTTGTATTTGCCCTTGCTGGCCTTGTTGGTGACCTGCTTGCCGCTGTTGCGCAGCTCAGCGCGGCGCTCCTCCTCCGTCAGGTTGTGGAACCTCTCGATCTCCGCCTTCTCCTTCTCCATGCTGAGGAACAACGCTCGCGTCAGCTCGTCTCGCGTTTTAAAACCATCTCACGGGTCTCCGTTTATTTATTGATTTTACTCACACTTCTCGCGTCTCCCGGTCCCTCTTGATGCGCTTCAGCTCCCGGACCTTCCAGCCTTCGTACTCCTCCTCCTCGTTCTCTCCGTCCGTGTCCAGAGCGTCCAGAGCGGCCAGCGTGCGCCGGTTCTCCTCGAACTCCTTCTTGGCCTCCTCCTCCACGATCTTCAGCGTGTAGCGCCGCCGCTCCTCCACCTGCTTCTTGGCCTCGGCCTCCAGCTCGCGCTGCTTCAGCTCCTCCGCCTCGCGCTCCGCCACCGTGACTCGGTCCTTTCTGGGGGTCCAACGGGCGGATTAAACATCCTTTGTGTGTGTGTATATGTGTACATGTACATTATATATATATACATACATATCTGAAAATGTGTGAGAGCCGCTAGAAGCGGTCCTTACTTGCGGATGAAGACGGGTTTGAGCCGCGGCTCCGCCTCGTCCTCGCTGTCGGTGTACTCTTCGTATTCGGACTCGGACTCTGACTCCGCCCCCGACTTCCCCTCCTCCTCCACCTCCATGACCTCCATGTCGTCGCTCTTCCGCTCGGTGGCGCGCTGCCGCATCATCGACCGCCGCCGCTCGATTTCCTTTTACGAGAAAGAGAAACTTGCCTTGATACGGCGCGGAGAGAGAGAGAGAATAAATAACTGACACAAAGAGAGCAACCTACCTCGTCGTCCACCTCCTCCTCTTCCTCCTCCTCTTCCTCACTGCTCTCCTCGTGGTGCTCCGGGTGCCACGTGCCTTCGTCGGAGTCGTCGCTGCTCTCGGCAACCACCTCCGGCTCCGCGATCTGTCTGTGTCTCGCCAGCCTGAGGACAAAAAGAAGCGACGGTCAGAAGAGCCTTCAGCGCCTCAGACGACCCGTTACCTCGAAATAAAGACCCGTTACCTCGAAATAAAGACCCGTTACCCCTAAATAAAGACCCGTTACCTCGAAATAAAGACCCGTTACCCCTAAATAAAGACCCGTTACCTCGAAATAAAGACCTGTTACCTCTAAATAAAGACCCGTTACCCCTAAATAAAGACCCGTTACCTCGAAATAAAGACCTGTTACCTCGAAATAAAGACCCGTTATCTCTAAATAAAGACCCGTTATCTCTACATAAAGACCCGTTACCTCGAAATAAAGACCCGTTACCTCGAAATAAAGACCCGTTACCTCGAAATAAAGACCCGTTACCTCGAAATAAAGACCCGTTACCTCGAAATAAAGACCCGTTACCTCGAAATAAAGACCCGTTACCTCGAAATAAAGACCCGTTACCTCGAAATAAAGACCCGTTACCTCGAAATAAAGACTCGTTACCTCGAAATAAAGACCCGTTACCTCGAAATAAAGACCCGTTATCTCGAAATAAAGACCCGTTACCTCGAAATAAAGACTCGTTACCTCGAAATAAAGACTCGTTACCTCGAAATAAAGACCCGTTACCTCTAAATAAAGACCCGTTACCTCTAAATAAAGACCCGTTACCTCTAAATAAAGACCCGTTACCTCTAAATAAAGACCCGTTACCTCGAAATAAAGACTTGTTACCTCGAAATAAAGACTCGTTATCTCGAAATAAAGACCCGTTACCTCGAAATAAAGACCCGTTATCTCGAAATAAAGACCCGTTATCTCGAAATAAAGACCCGTTACCTCTAAATAAAGACCCGTTACCTCTAAATAAAGACCCGTTATCTCTAAATAAAGACCCGTTATCTCTACATAAAGACCCGTTACCTCTAAATAAAGACCCGTTACCTCTAAATAAAGACCTGTTATCTCTAAATAAAGACCCGTTACCTCTAAATAAAGACCTGTTATCTCTAAATAAAGACCCGTTATCTCTAAATAAAGACCCGTTACCTCTAAATAAAGACCCGTTACCTAGAAATAAAGACCCGTTATCTCTAAATAAAGACCCGTTATCTCTAAATAAAGACCCGTTACCTCTAAATAAAGACCCGTTACCTAGAAATAAAGACCCGTTATCTCTAAATAAAGACCCGTTATCTCTAAATAAAGACCCGTTACCTCTAAATAAAGACCCGTTACCTAGAAATAAAGACCCGTTACCTAGAAATAAAGACCCGTTACCTAGAAATAAAGACCCGTTACCTCTAAATAAAGACCCGTTACTTGAAATAAAGACCCGTTACCTAGAAATAAAGACCCGTTACCTAGAAATAAAGACCCGTTACCTTGAAATAAAGACCCGTTACCTCTAAATAAAGACCCGTTACCTAGAAATAAAGACCCGTTACCTCTAAATAAAGAGCGCAATAAGCCTCAGGCGACCCGTTACCTCTCCTCCACGTCCTCCGAGACGCGGTTGAGCAAGCGCTTGAGGCGCGGGTCGGAGACGTCCTCCTCCTCCAGCTCCAGCTCCGCCTCCGCCTCCTTCCCCTTCTTCACGAACTGGAAGTCCTCGTCTTCTTCGTCGGACGACTCCATCGGCGCGTAGTCGGGCCGTTTGCCCGACACGTATCGCTTCACCTTCACCTTCTCCATGGAGAGCTCACCTGGAGGCAGAGAGGACGGTGAGCTGAGAGACGGCGGCCATCGCGCCTCTCAGGAGCAACGCTCTCACTCTGTCAACTCGTGACGTTACATTGTTAGTCGGGACCGAGGAGTCAGTCCTGAATATGCAAATGATTTTATTAGTTTTTGGGATGCACTTATTAGGTTTTAGAAGCCAGAAGTAAAACCCCTTAAGAGTTAAGTTTAGTCGTATAAAAATAATCTGCAATGCCAAAACTATTTGCTCATACCTCTCAAAACAGTATTTCTCTGTTTCACATCATTGTAAATGTATTTATCTTTGGATTTTGCTGTTGGATCCTGTGGAGTTTATTAAAATACTTTTGCTCCTGCAGCTTCACTAAATAACCAAAAGTAGTTGTTCTTCAAATCAACTGATTCTTCTATTTGTTCCATACGTTTTGTGTTATTTTCATCTCCTCCTGCATACGTATAATATATATTATATATATTATATATATTATCAGCTACAGACACCATTCAAACTGGAAAATGTTGACACAACCTTCAACTGTCATATTTTCTTTCCTGACTTTATAATAATGGGTGTGTATTGCGCAATGGAAAATAGTCTTATCTCTCTGATGATACCAATCATTTGGTGTTTTTTTGAGACGGTCAGGTTTTACATTCAACTACAAGGATGTTCAGCAGTTCAGTTCAAGGCTCTCGGGTTCCAACACTTCAATATTTTCAGCAATTTATCCAAATATTTCAGCTTTCCAACATATTCTCAGCAGGAAATGCATTTTCTACATATATTTTTGTTATTTTCAGATGATTGTTGTTGGCTTTAGCAGTGCCGCTAAGCTAAGCTAAGCTAGCTAACAACTATTACCTTTCTCGTTCCGGACCGGAACCGCTCCGGCCGTGGACTGGATGGGCGGGAGCTTCATGTTGAGGGCCTCGCGACTAGACATGGCGGCTCTGGTCCACGGGATCACCCGAACTCACGTTTAACAAAAACAAAACGTCTTTTACTCGCAGAAAACGAGCTCCTCGAAGCTGCTTTCAGTCAACCGGAAGTTTAACTGGCCGAAGAGCAAGCGGACCGGAAGTCTCTTCTTCTTCTTCTTTTGCTTTTTACGGGACAGGAAGTGGTTTTTGTTCCGACGTAAACGTCCTCCCAAGAAGAAACACAGATTAAGAAAACTCCACTTATTATTATGAATTGTTTTTTATTTATTTAATTAGTAAAATTTAGTTTACTAATTATCGTCAGTTAAAAAATAATTAATAATAATAATAATAATTAAAAAAAATCTAGTGGAAGAGGAGATTAACACTAAATGTAGACATGCTGCACAACAGCGCCCTCTGGTGGCTGATATCACAGATATTGATAGATAGATAGATAGTATCTATCATACTATTATATCTTTATTATTACGCATGCATACATGTAGATGTGATTATTTTGTTTGTAAAAGTAACAAAGTGTATGTTTTAGGCAACAATTCAAACCTCTAAATTTGTCAAGTGTTTTTATATGAATCATAACTTTTATCAAAATCAGTATTTTCTGCAAACCGGTCACCTGATGGTTTCAGCTCTACTTTATCACTTTATGATGTACATTATCATGTTTTTAGTGCAACATGTGTAAAGTAACTCGTAAGTAAAGCTGTCAGAGATAACAGTACAACATTTCACTCTGAAACGTAGTGCAGTGGAAGTATAAAGTGAAACTGTGAAGAAGAAAATATTCAAGTACAAATACCTCGAATTTGTACATAAGTACATAATTTGAGTAAATATACATAGGTACATTCCACCATTATAGATAGATAGATAGATAGAAGACCAGTGACCACACAGATGTAAACGATATGATTTATTTCTATAATTTACAAATTAAAATGATGTTATTTGTAATCTCCACTGAGCCGTCAGAGCTGGACGCCCCTCTGTCTGAACAGCTCCTCCAGCTTCTCCTCCAGCACCGCGTTGGTTCCCTTCAGGCCTCGCACCACCTCCCGGGCCCAAACGAAGTACTCCTGCACCCGCTCGGCCGTCCAGCCTGTAAAGTAACATAATAATAATATAACGGGAAGCAAACGGTCACGTCTTCCAGTGTCCTGAGAGAGTCCTGTGTTTGTAGCTTCATTAGTCTGTGAGGTGTTTATTATTAGCTCTCTGAAAGGAACCGTTCTACCAAATTATATAAGAAGTGGACGTCACTCATTGTGTTGTTGATGTTTCAAAGACTCAAGTTCAACCAATTCGTGTTGCCTTCTTGTTTTTTTTCCACAACCAATGAACAGAAGTTACCATACTGAGGAGGAGGAGGAGTGTCGTAGAGACCTGTCAATCACCTTGTAGCCCCGCCCCTAAAGCGTCCCCTGCTTTATGGTCTGTTTGACTCTGAATGACCATAATTTACTAAATGAACATCATGCTGTATTGAAGAAGACTTGAAACTAGAGATTGAGACATAAACTCATGTTTACAATGTTTACTGAGGGAATACATCAAGAGAAGTAGAGTCATTTATATAGACTTCTATACAACCAGAGGAGTCACCCCCTGGTGGTCAGGAGAGAGAATGCAGCTTTAACACATGAAGCATATACTTCTATACAACCAGAGGAGTCACTCCTGGTGGTCAGGAGAGAGAATGCAGCTTTAACACATGAAGCATAGACTTCTATACAACCAGAGGAGTCACCCCTTGGTGGTCAGTAGAGAGAATGCAGCTTCAACACATGAAGCATATATTTCTATACAACCAGAGGGGTCGCCCCCTGGTGGTCAGGAGAGAGAATGCAGCTTTAACACATGAAGCATAGACTTCTATACAACCAGAGGAGTCACCCCCTGGTGGTCAGTAGAGAGAATGCAGCTTTAACACATGAAGCATAGACTTCTATACAACCAGAGGAGTCGCCCCCTGGTGGTCAGGAGAGAGAATGCAGCTTTAACACATGAAGCATAGACTTCTATACAACCAGAGGAGTGAGAGTGACGGGAGGTTCTGACCGGCCGGCGTGCTGCGGATCAAGTCCCTCAGGTTGTACAGCTTATCGGCCAGTTTGACCAGCTTGGCCTGGCGGCTGCAGAGCGGCGCGTGTTCCACCTGCTGCCGCTTCCTCTCCTGCTTGGGCAGCCGCTTGTCGTCCGTCACCTCGTCCACGATACGAGCCACGACCGGCCCGAAGGTCGCCTCCAGCTCCGGCAGAGAGGTGTCCGTGTCCTCCACCGTGTCGTGGAGCAGCGCGGCCTGCAGAGGAGACGGGACGCCGCCTCAGTGACCCGAAAGAAACACCCGGAGCTCACCGTTTAAAATCCTCATACTCACTTGTAGAACCTCGATGTCCGTGACGCCGCCTTCGTGGCTCAGGATTCTCGCCACTCCTGAAAAGTTTGAGAAGTGGACACAAGTGGAAAACATGTATTTTTCATTTCACTAGGGCTTTAAAATCTTATCTATAAAAATACTTCAGAACCTATTTATTGATACATAGTTTCATTATTAACTAATAACACACGTTCGCGCTGTAAAAAGTACGATATTTCCCCTCAGGAATGTAGTGGAGAAGTACAAAGTAGCAGAAAATACAAATACCTCAATACTTGAGTGAATGTACTTTCCAACATTGTTTCTGTATTATTTCTCTCTCTCTCTCTCTCTCTCTCTCTCTCTCTCTCTCTCTCTGCCTCACACACACACCTCAATACTTGAGTGAATGTACTTTCCAACACTGTTTCTGTATTATTTCTCTCTCTCTCTCTCTCTCTCTCTCTCTCTCTCTCTCTCTCTCTGCCTCACACACACACCTCAATACTTGAGTGAATGTACTTTCCAACACTGTTTCTGTATTATTTCTCTCTCTCTCTCTCTCTCTCTCTCTCTCTCTCTCTCTCTCTCTCTCTCTCTCTCTCTCTCCTCTCTCTCTCTCTCTCTCTCTCTCTCTCTCTCTCTCTCTCTGCCTCACACACACACCTCAATACTTGAGTGAATGTACTTAGTTACTTTACACCACTGTTTCTGTATTATTGCACCCTTCATATACACACACACTCTCTCTCTCAGCCACTCAGCCACACACACACACACACACACACACACACACACACACACACACACACTCACAGCCACACACACACACCTCAATACTTCAGTGAATGTACTTAGTTACTTTACACCACTGTTTCTGTATTATCTTTGGAACTTAAACATTTCCGAGCAGCCCTGAAGGCATCACAGCGTCGTACCGACAAGTCCGTCCCCTTGTGTCGTCCGTGTGGAAACGCCAACTGACGACGATGAGGTTCGTTCCGCTTCTTCTCGCTACGGAAGCAGCAGGTAGCTTCTAACATCAGTTTAACGCCCTTTTTTTATAATGTTTTGACCGGTATTTGCCGCTTGCTTTTGGCTGTTGGTTAGACATTGTTGTGGACGTATTTCCACCGAACTGTCAGCTCTTTGACACTCATCTTTAAAACCGTACCGGGGTGTCGAGGATGTGTTTTTAGCCGAGAAGCTAAGCTCGGTCCCTCGCAGCGTCTCCACCGCGCTGCGCTGCTGCGGGTCCGGTGTTGTGTGTTTTGTGTGTCTGTTCATCGCGTGTTGCTGTGCTTCTCCTCCAGCATGGCGCACAGTGCCCGGAGAGACTGTCCGGAGCTGCCCGACTTCTCTCTGCTCAAGAGGCTGGCGCGAGACCAGCTCATCTACCTGCTGGAGCAGGTGAGGCCCGGATGTTGTGAGTCTGAACGCTGCAGACCTGCAACTGAGACTGGAGTGTAGACACACACACACACACACACAGCCACACACACACACACACACACACACACAGCCACACACACACACACAGCCACACACACACACACACAGCCACACACACACACAGCCACACACACACACAGCCACACACACACAGCCACACACACACACAGCCACACACACACACACAGCCACACAGCCTCATACACACACACACACACACACACACACACACACACACACACAGCCACACACACACACACACACACACACACACACACACACACACACACACACACACACACACACACAGCCACACACACACACACACACACACACACACACACACACACACACACACAGCCACACACACACACACACACACACACAGCCACACACACACACACACAGCCTCACACACACACACAGAGCCTCACACTCACACACCAGTGATCTGTTTTATTATTGTCAACAAACCCACACACACACACACACACACACACAGCCTCACACACACTCACCAGTGATCTGTTTTATTATTGTCAACAAATCCCATGAAAGAAATATATTTAAAAAAAACACAGTTTTAACGATTTATTGACGATAAGAAAAATGTAACCGAATAACACTAATTGTGTGTGTGTGTGTGTGTGTGTGTGTGTGTGTGTGTGTGTGTGTGTGTGTGTGTGTGTGTGTGTCACATATTTCTTCCTCCCTCAGCTGCCGGGGAAGAAGGACCTCTTCATCGAGGCGGACCTGATGAGTCCACTGGACCGCATCGCCAACGTGTCCACGCTGAAGGTGAAGCTGCTGCTCTTCTTCATCATCATCATCATCATCATCATCATCAGAGGAGGAGGAACTCAATATTTACTTCTATTTTAATACTTTAATATCTTTCTTTTTTTTTTACAGCAACATGAAGTCGACAAACTTTACAAAGTGGAATACAAACCTGTTGTCAGCACCTCAGACCAGTGAGTCCTTTACACACACACACACACACACACACACACACACACACACACACACACACACACACACACACACACACCTGGTGACGATGTGGCATTTCTCTCTTTCAGGCTCTGTTTTTTGATCCGGCCGAGAATACAAACTGTCAAGTGGATTTGTGGTGAGTCCTGTAGTCCTAGTCAACGATTTCTTCAGTCGTTTTATATATATATATATATATATATATATATATATATATATATATATATATATATATATATATATATATATATATATATAAATAAATACGTGACTAAATGATTGACGTCATGCTGAGGTCCTTGTTGTTCTAGATGTGGTCAATGCAGACAAGGCGATGGGAAAACTCAGAAGATACAAGATCATCTTCACTCCCCAGAAGGTATTTCTCTCCCTGCTTTGATTCCTCTGCAGTCGCACGAGTGAACGAGTGAACGAGTGAATGAGTGAACGAGTGAATGAGTGAACGAGTGAATGAGTGAACGAGTGAACGAGTGAACGAGTGAATGAGTGAATTAACCCGCTGACCCTCCTGTCCGCTCCAGTTCTTTGCGTGCGAGGCGGTGCTGGAGGAGCAGGGGATCTTTGGAGGTGAGCGTCTTCACTTCCTCTCGTTCTAAACTAAAGAGAGTACGCACTCTTCTTCATTCTCTGCTGTGCAAAGGATTGTGGGTCAGAAACGTAGTTTAAATTTAAAAAAAACATGTTAGGTATCAAATTAAACATAAAAATCAGGGCTACAATAATATATAATCTCCATGTACAACCTCTAAACACAACTCAAACAATGTATAGGTTTAGGGTTTATGGTTAGGGCTTAAAGGGCTACGACCACGCAGTAAGCGTTAAAGAATATACATGTAAAGACGCTTTACGAAGGGGATAAAATGGAAGGAAATAAATACTTAAAAGTAAAAAAGAATGATGATTAAACCGCGTGTTTGTCGCACCACAGACGTGACCACCGACGAGTGGTCGTTCTACCTCCTTCCTCTCGGCGATGACGTCATCAGTCTGGAGCTGCCGGAGTTCTTCAGAGACAACTTCCTGGTGAGTAGACGAGTGGAGACGTGTTTAGATAAATGATGATAATATGAAAAATAATAAATAATCAGCTCCTGCAGTTCTTGTGTTCACTATTTGGGTCGATTGTACAGTCGTTATTGTTATGTTTTGAATATAATATGAAGTGACCAGAGGAGTCGCCCCCTGGTGGTCAGGAGAGAGAATGCAGCTTTAAAACATGAAGCATAGACTTCTATACAACCAGAGGAGTCACCCCCTGGTGGTCAGGAAAGAGAATGCAGCTTTAAAACATGAAGCATATACTTCTATACAACCAGATGAGTCTCCCCCTGGTGGTCAGTAGAGAGAATGCAGCTTTAACGCATGAAGCATAGACTTCTATACAACCAGAGGAGTCGCCCCCTGGTGGTCAGGAGAGAGAATGCAGCTTTAACGCATGAAGCATAGACTTATATACAACCAGAGGAGTCGCCCCCTGGTGGTCAGGAGAGAGAATGCAGCTTTAACACATGAAGCATATACTTCTATACAACCAGAGGAGTCACCCCTTGGTGGTCAGGAAAGAGAATGCAGCTTTAACACATGAAGCAAAGACTTCTATACAACCAGAGGAGTCGACCCCTGGTGGTCAGTAGAGAGAATACAGCTTTAACACATGAAGCATATACTTCTATACAAACAGAGGAGTCGCCCCCTGGTGGTCAGGAGAGAGAATGCAGCTTTAACACATAAAGCATAGACTTCTATACCAACAGAGGAGTCGCCCCCTGGTGGTCAGGAGAGAGAATGCAGCTTTAACGCATGAAGCATATACTTCTATACAACCAGAGGAGTCACCCCTTGGTGGTCAGGAAAGAGAATGCAGCTTTAAAACATGAAGCATATACTTCTATACAACCAGATGAGTCACCCCTCCCTGGTGGTCAGTAGAGAGAATGCAGCTTAACACATGCAGCATATACTTCTATACAACCAGAGGAGTCACCCCCTGGTGGTCAGGAGAGAGAATGCAGCTTTAACACATAAAGCAAAGCAAGAGTTTGCTAAATATTCATTCAACAAAAAAACTAAAAAAGAATCAGAAATCTGCTGCAAATTATGATTATTTTCACGATATGACTCAGTCGATAAATATCAGAAAATTGGGTGTGGGTCCAATTGTGATTTCTTCCCTGGTTGATCGTTAATGTTTTGTCAGTAAAATGACGCTCGGCTGTCGTTTCTTCCCGCAGGCGGGCGACCAGCGCTGGGTGCGGACGGCCGGCAGCGCGCTGCAGCTGCTGCACTCGCTCTACGGCCCGTTCTCCAGGGTCTACGGGATCGGACGCTGTTCCAAGGTGCCGGGCGGCCGACGCGTCCAGATGAGTCTCCGACTTTAGCCGAGGTTAACGCTTCTTCTGTCCGCCACCAGATGGCGTACGAGTCGTGGCGGGAGCAAGTGGAGGAGGGGGAGCAGAGAGCCCGGCAAGCCGAAATAGGAAAAGTTTTTCTCATTGACAGAGGTGAGAGCAGCTTAAAGGTGCATAGACTTCTATACAACCAGAGGAGTCGCCCCCTGGTGGGCAGGAGAGAGAATGCAGCTTTAACACATGAAGCATATACTTCTATACAACCAAATGAGTCGCCCCCTGGTGGTCAGGAGAGAGAATGCAGCTTTAACACATGAAGCATAGACTTCTATACAACCAGAGGAGTCGCCCCCTGGTGGGCAGTAGAGAGAATGCAGCTTTAACACATGAAGCATATACTTCTATACAACTAGAGGAGTCGCCCCCTGGTGGTCAGGAGAGAGAATGCAGCTTTAAAACATGAAGCATATACTTCTATACAACTAGAGGAGTCGCCCCCTGGTGGTCAGGAGAGAGAATGCAGCTTTAACACATGAAGCATAGACTTCTATACAACCAAATGAGTCGCCCCCTGGTGGTCAGGAGAGAGAATGCAGCTTTAACACATGAAGCATAGACTTCTATACAACCAGAGGAGTCACCCCCTGGTGGTCAGGAGAGAGAATGCAGCTTTAACACATGAAGCATAGACTTCTATACAACCAGAGGAGTCACCCCCTGGTGGTCAGGAGAGAGAATGCAGCTTTAAGACTTTTCTGCTTTCTTCTGTCGTCCCTAACTTTGTCTCTGTGTTTGCAGACGTGGACTTCGTGACTCCTCTGTGCTCTCAGGTCGTCTACGAGGGACTGGTGGACGATATATTCAGAATAAAGTGTGGTGGGTATGAAAGCAGGAGAGGTGACCTCCATATGTATATGGTTGTAGATTTATTTAATACGTGTCTGTCCTGCAGGATGTGTGGAGTTTGGACCTGAAGTCACGTCGTCTGACAAAAGTCTTAAAGTCATGCTGAACTCTCAGGATAAGGTAGGCTGATCATCATCATCATCATCATCATCAAGTTGAATGTTTTAACTCTCTCGCGTCTCGCAGGTCTTCAACGAGATCAGAAACGAGCATTTCTCCAACGTCTTCGGCTTCCTCAGTCAGAAAGCCAGGAACCTGCAGACCGCCTACGACGTGAGGAAACGCTCAGGAGTGAACGCCAGTGAGCCTCGTCCGTCCGTTTGAATTCAGTTGACACGCCTCCTTTTTGTTTGTCTCCTTTCTTTATTCCACAGAAGCGTCGGGGGATGGACATACAGCAGATGAAGACGTTCGTGTCGGAGGAACTCAAAGGGTTAAAACAGGAGCACCGGCTGCTCAGCCTGCGTGAGTATCTGTCTGTCTCACGGATTGATTGATTGATTGATTTGATTGATTGATTTAAAGTTTGCACGTTCTCTTTTCAGACATCGGTGCGAGTGAATCGATAATGAAGAAGAAGACGAAGCAGGACTTTCAGGAGCTGTTGAAGACTGAACACTGTGAGAATTCAGCTTTTAGTTCAAATGCGTTCCTGAAACATTCAAACGGGCCGTTGTGAAGTTTAGAAGTGAGGTTGCATGAGGTTCTAGTGAGGTTGAATGAGGTTCTAGTGAGGTTGAATGAGGTTCTAGTGAGGTTGAATGAGGTTCTAGTGAGGTTGCATGAGGTTGAATGAGGTTGAATGAGGTTCTAGGGAGGTTGCATGAGGTTCTAGGGAGGTTGCATGAGGTTCTAGTGAGGTTGCATGCGGTTCTAGTGAGGTTGCATGCGGTTCTAGTGAGGTTGTATAATATTCTAGTGAGGTTGTATAATGTTCTAGTGAGGTTCTAGTGAGGTTGCATGAGGTTCTAGTGAGGTTGCATGAGGTTCTAGTGAGGTTGCATGAGGTTCTAGTGAGGTTGCATGAGGTTCTAGTGAGGTTGTATAATGTTCTACTGAGGTTGCATGCGGTTCTAGTGAGGTTGTATAATGTTCTAGTGAGGTTGAATGAGGTTCTGGTGAGGTTGCATGAGTTTCTAGTGAGGTTGTATAATGTTCTAGTGAGGTTGCATGAGGTTCTAGTGAGGTTGTATAATGTTCTAGTGAGGTTGCATGAGGTTCTAGTGAGGTTGTATAATGTTCTACTGAGGTTGCATGAGGTTCTAGTGAGGTTGCATGAGGTTCTAGTGTTTCACTCCAGTAGAGGGAGTTTGGAGAACCAGACAGGAGAACCAGAGCAGAGTAATGTTCTGCTGTGGACGTATTTTAGACTCCAAAAAGAATCAATGTCAGTTTAGTTTTAAACTATATTTAGAGTTTTTTTCCCGCCTTTAGCTTTCTGACGGAAGCTGAAGACGTTTTCTTTATGATCTCTTCAAAGACGCCAGACTCCATTGACAAAAACATGAATTTTCCCTTTTAGTTTAGTTCAAGGGCTTCAAGGTAAAAAATAAAAATAAGGCAGCAGTCAACTCCTGCGAGGTCAAAATGACTGTTTTTGTCAATGGAGCCTGTCGGCTTTGAAGAGAACACAGACGGATATAACAGAAAGGTAAAGCGGGGGAAATATTCTAAAAGTACCTCAAACCACCCGAACTTCCCCTTTAACGTCACTTCTCTTGACGTTGTTTATTGACACAAATCTGGATGAAGTCTCGTTTTTCTGTTCCAGCTTTACTTGAAGGATTCGAAATCCGTGAAAGCATTTCTTTCCTGGAGGAGCACATCAGCAGACAGGTGCGTTTAAACACAGAGGCGGTCGGATGAATTATTATTAATATGATTAATAACGCGCTGGAAAACGTCTCTTATTCCCTTCTTCATCGTCTCCCAGGTGTCCATGATGGAGAGCCTGAGGCTGCTCTGTCTGCTGTCCATCACGGAGAACGGTGTGTCGTCTGCGTATTAATGAACGTGTGAATAGGATTCAGGTTGTTCTCACGTTGTTAATAAACTGACGTTTCTCACAGGACTCCAGCCGAAGGATTACCGCTCGCTAAAGGCCCAGTATCTGCAGGTGAGATGTGTCCATACATTTAAAAACATTATCCACCCTTAAAAACAACCTCCTTGTTTATTTTCTTATTTCTTATGTGGTGCCATTTTGCTTTTTCCCAGTCTAAATTTGATTTATTTTTCATTAATTTATTCAATATTTTTGTTCTCTATCACAGTGTTTTTCAACCTTTTTGAGGCACAATGTCACATTGTAACACACATAATACAGCAGATATGGTAGCTAATTATTGCGCTACCTACTGGCATGGAAGAGTATTTCATTACTGGACCAGCCACTATAATGCAGGCTCAGACGCTCAAAAATGGAAAATTATTTGCGGCAACTAAATAATATTTTTTTTAGGACTGATTAAGTGAAATTGGACATTTTCCCATATTGGTTGAAAATATGCTCTTTTGTGTCCATGTTTTTAATTTCTTTTTTTTTAATGACAGTATAAAGGAATGATAAGAGCAAAGGGAGGGAGACACGACGCAATTTTTTTTTTGCCTATTTAAAGGTACACACACTATTTTCGTCCGTTTTGTGTGTGTGTATTGGACTGTTTCGTTCTTTTCACGAGGCAAGCGAGTGTCTGGATGAACTCGTTCGGCTCCTCCATTAAACGTTGTCTCCGCTCGGCCTCGTCAGAGCTACGGCGCCGACCACCTGCTGACGTTCTCCAACCTGCGGCAGCTCGGCCTGCTGGTGGAGCAGCCGGCCGGGGAGACGCTCACCGTGATGGAGAGCAAAGTGGGCAAGCTGGTCAACGACAAGACCGCAGGTGACGCGCGCCGCTTCTGGTGTTTTCAGTCCTTTCCAAACACGAATGATTTGTATATATTTATTTAATTTTTTCACAGGTAAGCTGACTGACGCCTTCTCTTCTCTCGCCAAGAAGAGCAACTTCAGAGCCCTGAGCCGAAAGCTCAACCTGGTAAAGAGCCTCATCATCATTTTATTAACTGTGCGTGTATATATATCTATATATATATATATATATATATATATATATATATATATAAATAAATAAATAAATATTTTGTGTTGTGTGTAAAGGTGCCAAAGTCCGATGAGGAGTACGACCTGCGCGTCCCGCGGGACATGGCCTACATCTTCAGCGGCGCCTACGTTCCTCTGAGCTGCAAACTCGTCGAGCAGGTGAGGGAGAGAACGCAGGACGTTCTCCTCTGTGTTCACCTCAGACGTTCTCCACTGTTCACCTCAGACGTTCTCCTGCTGTGTTTACCTCAGACGTTCTCCTGTTGTGTTCACCTCAGACGTTCTCCTGTTGTGTTTACCTCAGACGTTCTCCTCTGTGTTCACCTCAGACGTTCTCCTCTGTGTTCACCTCAGATGTTCTCCTGTTGTGTTTACCTCAGACGTTCTCCTCTGTGTTCACCTCAGACGTTCTCCACTGTGTTTACCTCAGACGTTCTCCTGTTGTGTTTACCTCAGATGTTCTCCTCTGTGTTCACCTCAGATGTTCTCCTGTTGTGTTTACCTCAGATGTTCTCCTGTTGTGTTTACCTCAGACGTTCTCCTCTGTGTTCACCTCAGACGTTCTCCTCTGTGTTTACCTCAGACGTTCTCCTGTTGTGTTTACCTCAGATGTTCTCCTCTGTGTTCACCTCAGATGTTCTCCTCTGTGTTTACCTCAGACGTTCTCCTGTGTTCACCTCAGACGTTCTCCTGTTGTGTTTACCTCAGACTTTCTCCACTGTTTACCTCAGATGTTCTCCTCTGTGTTTACCTCAGACGTTCTCCTGTTGTGTTTACCTCAGACGTTCTCCACTGTTTACCTCAGACGTTCTCCACTGTTTACCTCAGACGTTCTCCACTGTTTACCTCAGACGTTCTCCTGTTGTGTTTACCTCAGACGTTCTCCTGTTGTGTTTACCTCAGACGTTCTCCTGTTGTGTTTACCTCAGACGTTCTCCACTGTTTACCTCAGACGTTCTCCTGTTGTGTTTACCTCAGACGTTCTCCTGTTGTGTTTACCTCAGACGTTCTCCACTGTTTACCTGAGACGTTCTCCACTGTTTACCTCAGACGTTCTCCACTGTTTACCTCAGACGTTCTCCACTGTTTACCTCAGACGTTCTCCTGTTGTGTTCACCTCAGACGTTCTCCTCTGTGTTTACCTGAGACGTTCTCCACTGTTTACCTGAGACGTTCTCCACTGTTTACCTGAGACGTTCTCCACTGTTTAGCTCAGATGTTCTCTGCTCAGACGTTCTCCGCTCAGACGTTCTCCACTGTGTACCTGTTGCAGGTGTTGGAGCGAGACGGCTGGACGGGGCTGGAGGAAGTCACCAGGCTGCTCAACGGAAAGGAATTCGCTGTTTCAGGTCAGATCTTAAAGAGATGTCATATAATAAATAATAAATAATATTTAATGTTGACACACTTAGAAAACCAAGATGGCCGTCATCGTATTTCTCAATGTGAAAACCCATCGGAGGTCAAAGGTCAGAGAAACTCGACGACCTCGATTTACCAGAGAAGGACCAAGTAGATCTGAAAATGGGTTTTAATTGACTTTTTACCGATAATGATGAACCTAAAATAATAGATAATGATGATACAACTAAAATAATACTGATAATAACAAGAATTATAATGATAATCAATGATGATAATGATGATAATAAACTGATAACTATGACCGTGTGGTTCCTCGTCATCAGGCAGCAACGGAGCGGATTCAAAAGCACCGAGCGACGCCCAGCGCATCGTCCTCGTCATGTTCCTCGGCGGCTGCACGTTCTCCGAGATCTCTGCTCTCCGGTTCCTCGGCAGAGAGAAAGGTAAACGCTCCTGAAGGACGGGTTAGGGTTAGGGTCTGTGCTGTCGCATCACATGAAGCAACATCAGTTCATTTAAAAGGTTTTACAGCTCTGTTTCTCTTTCTTTGTCAATATAAAGATGAATACATATTGAAGCTGCTTAATAACTTTTCGTATATTCTAATTGTCAGAAATTGTCAGTAACATTTTGTTATAGAAGTCTTTAGTTTCCTAATAAAGCAAAAGACGATCTCTATTTCAAGTAAATGTTCATTCATAAGTTATTTATGAGTTACTCGTAACTTGTGTCTAAGTGTACACTTTTTCTTAATTTCACATGTTTTGCCTGTTCACCAACTAAAAGGCTCCGACGTTACATTAAGAAATGAGTTGTAATTAATGAACTGGAGTTGTGCTAATGCCGTGAAAGCATTGTGAATGATTCCCTTGTTGTCGGGCAGAATGACGTAAAGCGCGTGCACGCTCTCTGTTCCCAGGTTATAAATTCATCGTGGTGACGACCGCCATCACAAACAGCTCGAGGCTCATCGAGTCTTTACTGGGGAACCACGTGTGAAGGCCCGACCTGCCGAGTCTTTACTGGGGAACCGCGTGTGAAGGCCCGACCTGCCGAGTCTTTACTGGGGAACCACGTGTGAAGGCCCGACCCGCCGAGTCTTTACTGGGGAACCACGAGTGAAGGCCCGACCCGCCGAGTCTTTACTGGGGAACCACGAGTGAAGGCCCGACCTGCCGAGTCTTTACTGGGGAACCACGAGTGAAGGCCCGACCCGCCGAGTCTTTACTGGGGAACCACGTGTGAAGGCCCGACCCGCCGAGTCTTTGCTGGGGAACCACGTGTGAAGGCCCGACCTGCCGAGTCTTTACTGGGGAACCACGTGTGAAGGCCCGACCCGCCGAGTCTTTGCTGGGGAACCACGTGTGAAGGCCCGACCTGCCGAGTCTTTACTGGGGAACCACGTGTGAAGGCCCGACCTGCCGAGTCTTTACTGGGGAACCACGTGTGAAGGCCCGACCTGCCGAGTCTTTACTGGGGAACCACGAGTGAAGGCCCGACCTGCCGAGTCTTTACTGGGGAACCACGAGTGAAGGCCCGACCCGCCTAGTCTTTACTGGGGAACCACGAGTGAAGGCCCGACCTGCCGAGTCTTTACTGGGGAACCACGAGTGAAGGCCCGACCCGCCGAGTCTCTACTGGGGAACCACGAGTGAAGGCCCGACCCGCCTAGTCTTTACTGGGGAACCGCGTGTGAAGACCCGACCCGCCGAGTCTTTACTGGGGAACCACGTGTGAAGGCCCGACCCGCCGAGTCTTTACTGGGGAACCACGTGTGAAGGCCCGACCCGCCGAGTCTTTACTGGGGAACCACGTGTGAAGGCCCGACCCGCCGAGTCTTTACTGGGGAACCACGTGTGAAGGCCCGACCCGCCGAGTCTTTACTGGGGAACCACGTGTGAAGGCCCGACCCGCCGAGTCTTTACTGGGGAACCACGTGTGAAGGCCCGACCCGCCGAGTCTTTGCTGTGGAACCACGTGTGAAGGCCCGACCCGCCGAGTCTTTACTGGGGAACCACGTGTGAAGGCCCGACCCGCCGAGTCTTTGCTGTGGAACCACGAGTGAAGGCCCGACCTGCCAAGTCTTTACTGGGGAACCACGAGTGAAGGCCCGACCCGCCGAGTCTTTACCGGGGAACCACGTGTGAAGGCCCGACCCGCCGAGTCTTTACCGGGGAACCACGTGTGAAGGCCCGACCAGCCGATGGTGGACGGAACCCGGAGACTCGGCTGACAAGAAATAACTGTAAAGATGTACAATAAGTGAATAAATGTTTTAACATGGTCGACGCGTGACATTTGTGACGGAAATAATTGCAAATAAAGAACGCTGTACCTGCGTGACACCGGCCTTGACAATAATAATAATAACTTTATTTATTAACACCTTTTAAAGTGCTCTACAGAGAAGCAATGTACATATAGTATACATAACTTAAATACCAGTAAACGAAATGGCCATACTATAAAGGCAATGAATACATCAAAATCAAACAAATAAAAAAGAGCAAATGCAATCAAAAACAAACAAATAAATAAAATAAACAAACAAAAACAGGGGAACAAAATAACTGCATAAAAAAAAATCATAGACCGACATAAAAGGACGACATAACTTAAAAGCAATTCTATAAAAATGTTTTTTTATAAGTGATTTAAAAGAAGTTATTGACAGTTAAAATGACCGCAGTCTTTAACATAATGCACAATTTATTCACAATGGATTAAAACATGTTTTTTATCAGACTTCACAAGACGTGTAAACACAGTTCAATCAGGAGAGACCAGGCGACTTAAAAAAATTATAATTATGTATTGGTAACAGATGATATGTGAAGATAAAGTCAAAAGGGAGATTTGCGATTGAAGGCCGTCTTCAACAAGATGGAGTCCAGACCTGGTGGTGGTGATGATGATGATGATGATGATGATAGAATTATGAGTGGATGAATCTGACGAAGACTGGGCGGAGATGGGGATAAACTGAAGGTAGAGACACAGACATGTTTAAAAGAGACGGCAGCAAGGTGACTGGCTGACGACGTCATGGTTTCGTTGTGCTCATTGGTCAGAGGAGACCAGCTGATCACATGACCCACAAATATGTCCAGTAGGCGTCACTTAGGGACTTCATGAGTTAAAATCAAGGATGAAGCTGTGAATGGAACTTTCCAGAACATTTAAAGGACGTGTGTCACCGTGGGTCCTTATGGGTTAACTGGTGCAATATGAATCATTTGAAATACTTTCTATTCCGTCTGTATATATAATACTGCTATTGTGGATTCTTTACTGTTTTCTTATATTTATATTACCTGTCTTTACCTGTTTGGCACGGCTACACTTCCTAGCATTGATGACGAGATGCACTGTGGCAATAAATCATATTTATTAGTAAAACACTGACGTTCTACTGCAAAATCAATACTTTTATTTAAAGTACTATATTTACATATATAGATATTAATACATTTCTGCATTTCACTACTGTATTGTATTTCTTAAACTGCACTGCAACTTTTATTCTATATTTTTTTTGTTGCTTTTTATGTTTTACTGGGTGTTTTTAATGCTTAACTGAATGCTTTCTTTTGCAATATGTTTTTAATGGTTTTATGTGAAGCCTTTAAGGAGTATATTAGTGTGGTATAAGTACGTGTACTTTATCTGAATACTTCTTCCACTGGTCTGCTGCACATTCTTCAAGTCTAAAATTAACAACCGCCCCATTGAGTCAAAAGTGCCGCTGAACGTCACCGGCGAAAACTGGTGCGCTTGTTTTCCAACAAGAGGCGTTCCGCGGTGGGCGGTTCACCGAAGCGATTCGCTGGCGAAGCCCCCTCCGGCGGCCGTCATTGGCCCAGCGCAGCACGCGCTCCCGCGGAACGAGCCAATCAGAGAGCAGAACGCTGCGGCTGCGCGAATTTTGAAACCGTCAAACGGTCGCGACGACGTACCGGGAGCGGCGACAGGCGAGTCTCCGGGACAGCGACCAGTCGTCTTAAACGGATTTAAACTGGTTTTAAACGCTTCACAGCGCGGCGGGACTTTACCATGAGGAAGAGGTGAGGTTTATTTTCTGTTTTTGTGAAACGCCGAAACCTCCGCGAGCTCTAATCAGACACGTGACTTGTGTGTTTTCTGTACTTTTCCAGCGAGGTGCTCGCGGCCGAGGCGGTCTCGTGCCTGAATAAAGCGCTCTGCCAGCTGAAGTACATCTGGGAGGAGATCGGCATCCCGGAGGACCAGCGGCTGCAGAGGACCGCCGTGGTCAAGAACCACATCAAGGTGAGCCAGGGGCTGCGACCCAGACCTGCTGGGGCCTGAGGGGCGGGGCCACGAGTCATGAAACCAACAACAACACCACCAGGTTAACGTGTAGTGGTAACCTCTTGTGTTATAAGTGGTGTTGTGTTTACAGGAAGAAGTTGTTCTAGATAAGAAGATTGGTTATTGCAATTACTGGGTTCAGGAGGTCAGTGAAGGTCTCCTGACCTGTGTGGCTGTGGAACCTGTCAATCATCCGAGTCTACCTTTTAGGGGTGGGCGGGACACACCTGTGATTGGCCGAGCGAGTGAGTCGGGATGTTGTTGTTTGTGTTTATAATAAATCACCGCTTGCCAGATCCTCTGACTAACAACATTTATATATATATATATATATATATATATATATTTGCACAATCCTAGCTATTTCTATTTTATTCTATTTTATTTTATTTTATTATTATTATTTTTATTATTATTGTATATATCTTATCTTTCGTCCTGCTGTTTTTGTTTATTTTGTTGTAAGTTGCTGCTACCCCCGACACCAAATTTCCCCTCGGGGATTAATAAAGTATATATTCATTCATTCATTCATATAACAGCCATCCAGCTGTTATATGGATGTCGTAATGTGAGACTAGAGACCGTTTTAGTTATCGAATATCATAATTTGTGTCATCGTTTCCTTTGTGCTCTCATCTGCTGGGTCGTTGGCAGACGTGTACGAATAAAGCAGCATCTTAATACAGATGTTTCTGCACCAGGGACCAGTATTCCTGTGCATATCAATACTTTTTGTGTTATAATAAAAGGTACACATGTGAGATGTTGTTCAGATGTGTAAATATCAGTCTATATGTTACTGGTTAAGAGTAAATGAAGATGACACACAGAAACAAATGAAAAGGTTTCAGGTCCGCCTATAAAAAAAAAAATCACTTTCAGGATGATTATTTCTTTGAAATGATGCAGCTGTAAGGTCCAACTCTAACCCAAATCATAGCACAATATGTGAACATTCTCTAACCCAAATCATAGCACAATATGTGAACATTCTCTAACCCAAATCATAGCTCAATATGTGAACATTCACTAACCCAAATCATAGCACAATATGTGAACATTCTCTAACCCAAATCATAGCACAATATGTGAACATTCTCTAACCCAAATCATAGCTCAATATGTGAACATTCTCTAACCCAAATCATAACACAATATGTGAACATTCTCTAACCCACATCATAACACAATATGTGAACATTCAATATGTGAACATTCTCTAACCCAAATCATAACACAATATGTGAACATTCAATATGTGAACATTCTCTAACCCAAATCATAACACAATATGTGAACATTCAATATGTGAACATTCTCTAACCCAAATCATAACACAATATGTGAACATTCAATATGTGAACATTCTCTAACCTAAATCATAACACCATATGTGAACATTCTCTAACCCAAATCATAACACAATATGTGAACATTCTCTAACCCAAATCATAGCACAATATGTGAACATTCTCTAACCCAAATCATAGCTCAATATGTGAACATTCTCTAACCCAAATCATAGCTCAATATGTGAACATTCTCTAACCCAAATCATAGCACAATATGTGAACATTCACTAACCCAAATCATAGCTCAATATGTGAACATTCTCTAACCCAAATCATAGCTCAATATGTGAACATTCTCTAACCCAAATCATAGCACAATATGTGAACATTCTCTAACCCAAATCATAGCACAATATGTGAACATTCTCTAACCCAAATCATAACACAATATGTGAACATTCTCTAACCCAAATCATAGCACAATATGTGAACATTCTCTAACCCAAATCATAACACAATATGTGAACATTCTCTAACCCAAATCATAGCACAATATGTGAACATTCTCTAACCCAAATCATAGCTCAATATGTGAACATTCTCTAACCCAAATCATAGCTCAATATGTGAACATTCTCTAACCCAAATCATAGCTCAATATGTGAACATTCTCTAACCCAAATCATAACACAATATGTGAACATTCTCTCTGCAAAGGTTGACTTTGATAAAGTGAAGCAGAACAAAGTTAGAGGGTTTAGAACAGAGAACATTCAGGCGAGGACTCCAAAATGTGTGCACATTTGCATTTTTTCATGTACCAAGCGCATATTTCACTTCAATGTTCAATACATCCAAATGCAGTTTTGGGCTTTTTTTTCCATAAAACAAGCTATGATTTACAGTTTTATATAACAATCGCTCAGTCTTCCCTCCTAAGGGGGATTGTTTTTGTTTTTTTAAGTGTTTTAAAATTAAGTCCGTATCTGTTACTGCATTTCAATGCGGCTCCATGCTGATTCACCTCCGCCAGAGTCTGCTGGACATGATGATCAAAGAGGAGGAGTCCCTGAAGACGAGGCTCATCGGCAGCATTCAGAACTGCAGGACCGAGCTGGAGAAGCTGTACCTGGAGCTCCAGCTGCCCGGCTTCGAGGTAACGGCCGCTCCGGAGCCCGGGTGTTGCGCCATCGTGGCGACCGGTCCGCTTGACGAGGTTCTCTTCTTCCTGCTCAGGAGGAGACGGACGTCAGCGTGCTGCAGCAGGAGAAGAACATCCGCACGCAGCTGGAGGCTCTGATGGCGGAGAAGGCCCAGCGCATGCAGCGGCTGAAGGCCCTGCTGGACCAGGACCAGGACCTGTGCGACGTCCTGTGCTGCGCGCCGTACGGCGTCGCCCCGGACTGCGTCCCCACGGCGGAGACGCTGGAGAGCTTCGGCCAGCACGTCAACAACCAGAACGCCGAGAAGGTGGGAGCTCGCTTTGTGGGGGGGAGGGGTTTCCTCTAGCGCTGCAGGGGGCGGGGCAAGATGGGAGCTCGCTTTGTGGGGGGAGGCGGGGTTTCCTCTAGCGCTGAAGGGGGCGGGGCAAGGTGGGAGCTCGCTTTGTGGGGGGGAGGCGGGGTTTCCTCTAGCGCTGAAGGGGGCGGGGCAAGATGGGAGCTCGCTTTGTGGGGGGAGGGGTTTCCTCTAGCGCTGAAGGGGGCGGGGCAAGATGGGAGCTCGCTTTGTGGGGGGAGGGGTTTCCTCTAGCGCTGAAGGGGGCGGGGCAAGATGGGAGCTCGCTTTGTGGGGGGAGGGGTTTCCTCTAGCGCTGCAGGGGGCGGGGCAAGGTGGGAGCTCGCTTTGTGGGGGGAGGGGTTTCCTCTAGCGCTGCAGGGGGCGGGGCAAGATGGGAGCTCGCTTTGTGGGGGGAGGGGTTTCCTCGAGCGCTGCAGGGGGCGGGGCAAGGTGGGAGCTCGCTTTGTGGGGGGAGGGGTTTCCTCTAGCGCTGCAGGGGGCGGGGCAAGATGGGAGCTCGCTTTGTGGGGGGAGGCGGGGTTTCCTCTAGCGCTGCAGGGGGCGGGGCAAGATGGGAGCTCGCTTTGTGGGGGGAGGCGGGGTTTCCTCTAGCGCTGCAGGGGGCGGGGCAAGATGGGAGCTCGCTTTGTGGGGGGAGGCGGGGTTTCCTCTAGCGCTGCAGGGGGCGGGGCAAGATGGGAGCTCGCTTTGTGGGGGGCGGGGTTTCCTCTAGCGCTGCAGGGGGCGGGGCAAGATGGGAGCTCGCTTTGGGGTGTCGACGTCTGAGAGGAGGGGGGCGGGCTTTCCTCTCGATTAGGGACCAGGGTCTAGATTAGGTTCTAGGGACCGGGGTCTAGATTAGGTTCTCCGACACCTTTTAACCCCTAAAAAGACCCTTGTCGTGGGGCGAGTACTTTCTGACGTCCCCGATTTTGCACAGACACACACACAGACACACACACACACAGACACACACACACAGACACACACACAGACACACACACAGACACACACACAGACACACACACAGACACACCCACAGACACACACAGAGACACACACAGAGACACACACAGAGACACACACAGACACACACACAGACACACACACAGACACACACACACAGACACACACACACAGCACGGCTGCTTCAATGCGTGTTCCGCTTCATTCATAAAACAGGAAGTTTAGGACGAGGTGAGGACTTCTCTGTCTGACAACATGAAGTAAAGCGTGGAGACAGACGGACTCTTTGGTTCTCTAACCATCAAACACTCCGGTGCAGACAGACGCTCCTCGTTTAATTCAGCAGATCCTTTGAGTTCATGACGTGTTTCTACATGACTAGAGTTAATATATAATATATAAACCTCCCGCCCGCTGTGCCGCTGCAGGCGAGGCGCTACGCAGAGTTCGCGGCCCTGAAGCGGCACATCGTCGTCCTCATGGCGGCGCTGGACCACGACCCCGAGGACAGCTTCCAGAAGGACGTGGTCTGTGAGGACGAGGACGCCTTCTGCCTCTCCAGAGACAACATCGCCGCGCTGCAGCTGCTCCTCCAGCAGGTGGGAGAGAGAGTGTGTGTGTGTGTGTGTGTGTGTGTGTGTGTGTGTGTTTGTGCGTGTGTGTTTGTGCGCATGTTATTGTGCGTGTGTCTGATTGTGTTTGTGCGTGATTGTGTGTTTGTGCGCTTGAGTGTGATTGTGTTTGTTTGTGTGTGATTGTGTGTGTGTGTGATTGTGTGTGTGTGTGATTGTGCTTGAGTGTGATTGTGTTTGTGCGTGTGTTATTGTGCGTGATTGTGTGCGCGTGTGTTTGTGTGTGTGTGTGATTGTGCGCATGTGTGATTGTGTTTGTGCGCATGTTATTGTGTGATTGTGTGTGTTTGTGTGTGTGTGTGTGTGTGTCTCTGCATGTTGCCCATCTTCTCACATTTCTGCACTTATTTAGTTTCGTTTGGCTCAAGTTGTTTTCTTTAAAGGAGATTCAGTGCAGAACATGTTCATTTTAATGTTTTGCCAAATATTAGTAATTTTTTGCACAGATATACTTTTTATTTGCATTGTTCTAACAAAGTGATTGCACATGTTGTTTTTTGTCTGATGCAGAAATCTGGTTTAAATTTTCTTTATTCTATTATTTGAAAAAGCCCGGATGGAGTCAGAAAGTTATTTCCATAAAAATCATTTTGTCAGAACTTAGTTGGGGCGTGAACATGTTCCCTCCTCCAAAGTGGGGCGTTTGAGAACCCCCGCTTCACGTGAGCCGCGTGTCGCCCCGCAGCTGGAGGAGCGCAAGGCGCAGAACGAGGCGGCGTGCGAGGAGAACCGGGAGAACGTCCGGCGGCTGTGGGGCCGCCTGGGCGTCCCGCGGGAGGAGAGAGAGGCCTTCAGCGAGCACATGGTGGCGTCCCGGAGGAGGAACCTGGAGGCGGTGAGGAGACCCCGGCTGCTTCCTGCTTCCTGAGCCGAGCGTGTTGCGTTTAAATTATACATTATGTGTTTAAGTTTACACTTCGTTTCCCCGTCTTCAGCTCCAAGCTGAAGTCCGGCGTCTGGAGGAGCTCAAGCTGCTCAACATCCGCAACGTGACGGACGCCATCCGCTCAGAGGTCGCCGCCTTCTGGGAGAAGTGCTTCTTCAGCGCCGGCCAGCGGCAGGCCTTCACGCCCTACTTCAGCGGTGCGTCGCTTCGTTTCACGTGTCCTCGAAGAGTGTGTGTGTGTGTGTGTGTGTGTGTGTGATTGAGTGTGTGTGAGTGTGTACTGGGCTTTAGAAAAGCGCTCAGAATTCATTCATAGTTTTGTTTTTTTAGAGGACTTCACTGAGGAGCTGCTGGCTCTGCATGACGCGGAGCTCCAGCGCTTGAAGCAGCACCACGAGGACCACCAGGAGCTTTTCAACGGCGTCCACCAGTGGGAGGACAGCTGGAGACTCTTCCTGCAGCTGGAGGCGAGTTAACGTGGCGGGAACGAACCTTTCTCTAAGCCCCGCCCACAAACGCAGGCGGGCCAATCGTAGTCTCGCTACGTTCCTACCTAGACACCTGTGGAGCTAACGTTAGCAGAGTACGTTAGCACGTCATTACCTAGCGTTAGCACTTCATTACCTAGCGTTAGCAAGTCATAACCTAGCGTTAGCACTTCATTACCTAGCGTTAGCACTTCATTACCTAGCGTTAGCACTTCATTACCTAGCGTTAGCAAGTCATAACCTAGCGTTAGCACTTCATTACCTAGCGTTAGCGCGTCATAACCTAGCGTTAGCACGTCATAACCTAGCGTTAGCACGTCATAACCTAGCGTTAGCACGTCTACGAAGCTCTACTGGATGTATTTTAATGATTGTAACGTAGTCTCGTTACCCGGAGAGGTTTCTAGAATGTCATGTTCCTACCTAAACACCCGTACTCAGCTAACATTAGCAGAGTACGTTAGCACGTCATTACCTAGCGTTAGCACGTCTATGAAGCTCTCCTGGATGTATTTTAATGATTGTAGTCTCTTCTTCACCCGCATTCAGAGATGTTCAGTGACGGCGTTTTGGTACATGGACCTGTTGACCTACTGGTGTGCAAAAGTTTGCTCTTTTTAATGATTTATCCGTTGTGAAGCTGCTTTAAGTAGATGCACAAAAATCCTGACAGTACATATAGAAAAAGTTAAACTTATGAACACAAAATCTTGGCAGTTTGGATTAAATTCTTTGAGAAATGTTCCCACATTCTGGGACACGTCGGTGATGATTAGCAACAAATAGCATGTATTTACCCCCGTGGAGAATAGAATCCAGGGCTCTAGATTGACTGTAATAATATATAATGCATGATTTTAATGCTGTAATGGCCGTGGGGGGAAAAAACATTGTGGTTTAAAAAAGTTTCAACAGGGACATTTGTGTCCTTGCGGCTCTGCACACAGTTTATGATATGATATTTATATCTCTATCTCTAATGGGAGCTGAGGTTAATCTGTCTCGTTCTCCCACAGAAAAAAGCCACGGATCCGACGAGGTTCACCAACAGAGGAGGGAATCTCCTCAAGGAGGAGAAGCAGAGGTCTGAGCTGCACAAGAGTCTCCCCAAGGTAAGATGGCCGCCTCTGGCTTCCTGACCCAACGTCTGAGCTTTCCACTGCAAACTCGTGTGTTTTTGTTGCTATAGCTGGAAAAGAAACTAAAAGCCCAGATCGACGCGTGGGAGAGCGAGCAGGGTGGTGAGTTCCTGGTCAACGGGGAGAAGTTCCTGCAGTACGTGGAGGAGCAGTGGGAGCTGCACCGGGTGGAGAAGGAGAAGGAGAAAGAGGAGCGGGTAAAACCGGCCGCTGTTCGTTTGTTTCTCGTGTTTTTCTGCTTGGGGAGAAGTGCTGACTCGTCTCTTCGCAAACTCTGCAGCATCTGAAGAAGAACAAGCAGACGGAGGAGGACATGCTGTACGGGACGGCGGTGCGAACCCCCACCAAGCGCCGGCTCCTCGGCACGCAGACCCCCAACAAATCACGCAAGGTGGGGGGGGGAAACAAACGGATGTAACGTTCACGCTGCGCCTTCCTGCTTCCTCAGACGTGTAACGCTTCATCTGCTTCTCCGACCAGTGCAACGCGACCTCCAGCATCTCCAGCGCCACCGCCAACAGCACCGGCCGCTCCGTCTACGGGGGGACGCTCTGCCGCTCGCCGGGGCCCCGCCCACCTCTGTCAGCCAACAAGGTAGGTTTTGATTTTACAGGATATATATATATATATATATATATATACGAACGAACGAACGAACGAACGAACGAACGTCGGGTTACGAGCCGCTACTACCTTCGGTCAGTGTCCCCGTTAGCTCCACGCTGTAGCCAGCTGCTGCTCCTGCTAGCGCTCCGTTACTTTCCCGCTAACTTCCACTTGCGCTCCGTCAAACACCGAAGGTAGCGGGACCAGGCTCGACACCCGACTTGGGCAGAGGGGACGCGGGCGGCGGCAGCAGCAGCGGGGAGCTAGCGCTGCTCCTAGCTTGCTACAGCGGGGACACTGACCGGCGGGAGGAGCGGCTTGTAACCCGACTTTTACGGTATTCCGCGGGCCGGATCCTAAAGCTCCGGGCAATTAACTTCCCACCGCCACGTCTTTACAGGAGAATCACACTGACGGAGGGCTGTGATTGGTTGTTCCTCGTCACATGACGTATGGTGCAGTGTCCCGAATATTTTTTTTTTATCTGGAAATCCTTCTGCACGTGTACATTGACGGATATGAGGATGAACGACCCCGAAGAGCTGCAACTAGCTGTACTTTTAATTACTGACTAATCGTCTGTAAAAAATGTCAGAAAATAGTAAATATTTTTTTTATATAGTGCGATATAATCTAAGTGGCAAGTTTGAAGATTTTCATTTAAATAAATTCCAAGACAAAAATTCCATACCAAAAAAAAAAAAGCTTTTAAGTATGGAATTTTTCACACGGCCCAAAACTCCAGACCAATAAACTCTGAGCACATTTTCATTGTTTTCACTGAAAGACACTTTAAAACTAAGATATTCAGTTTAATATGGTATAAAACGGACAAAAATGTGAAATCTCCAAACTTGAGAGCCTTTTTATTTATGAAAACTTGCTTAAAAGATTAATCCAAAAAAAATAATTAGTTGTCAATACCTGTGTGCGGGTCGCAGCTGTAGAAATGCAACACATCAGACAACACATCGCCCAGAATGAAGAACCGGCGGGTTATAACATCCGTCCCTCTCTGCTCCTTGTTGGACGTACTTTTGATTATTTTTTTTCTGGTGTGTGTGTGTGTGTGTGTGTGTGTGTGTGTGTGCCCGCCCTCCAGGGTCCGGCCTCACGGACGCCGCTGGGCGCTAAGCCCCCCAACCCCCGGCTGCTGGGCTGCAACAAGGAGAACGAGGCCCAGCTGAAGGGGAGCCCCGCCGGCCCGCCGCTCCACCTCAGCATGGCCTCCGTCGCCAGCACCTACTCCGAGTTTGTGGTAACGGAAACTTTTCCCCTCCGCTTCCTTTTTGTTTCCTTTTTGTTTCTCTGCAGTCACACATTTGGAAAAATGCTGATGATGTGACTTTATATTCTGGACGTGGTCAGCGCCCACTGCGTTCCTCAAGGTGTGTTCAGGATCCTAAAACCGTGTGTTAGTGTCACTGATCTGTCGCTGCATTCCTCTGATCACCGGAAACTTAACCTGCTGCTTCAGCTTCAGTCAGCATGCAGAGCCCGACCAGCGGGAAGGTCCAGCTTCACCAGTTTGACCAGTTTGACCAGTTTGAGTGACCGATAGAAGAATCTCAGGGACACCGACACACCCAGATGCTGGGTGACAATTATGATAATAACTTTATTTATAAAGCAACCGAGTTTACAAAGTGCTTCAAGAGAAGAAGCAATAGATAGAGACTTTCTCCGGGTTCTTACGGTCGTGGAAAACCTGGAAAAGTCCTGGAAGCCCACTGGTCAGAATGTGTATGAACCCTTTTTATTATTATTTCACTACAGCAGCATTCGTACATACAGGTTACGCAATCAAATTATTATTTTTAAAGCACAATATTTTTAGAAAATAGAATAATAAGAAAAATGCACAATATAACAAACAAATAGAATATTAAATTAACTAACGAAACGAAACAGTAGTGCAAAGATGTCGCCAACAAACAAACAAACAAACAGCGGTGTCACAGTTGAGGGATTTATTGTAACGCGAGGCAACACAACAACCGTGAGCTCCAACAAAAGCAACACAACCAGCCGGCCTGAACGCAGTCTCTCTCTCTCTCTCTCTCTCTCTCTCTCTCTCTCTCTCTCTCTCTCTCTCTCTCTCTCTCTCTCTCTCTCTCTCTCTGTCTCTGTCTCTGTCTCTGTCTCTGTCTCTCTCTCTCTCTCTCTCTCTCTCTCTCTCTCTCTCTCTCTCTGTCTCTCTCTGTCTCTCTCTCTGTCTCTCTCTCTGTCTCTCTCTCTCTCTCTCTCTGTCTCTGTCTCTGTCTCTGTCTCTGTCTCTCTCTCTCTCTCTCTCTCTCTCTCTCTCTGTCTCTGTCTCTCTCTCTCTCTCTCTCTCTGTCTCTCTCTGTCTCTCTCTCTGTCTCTGTCTCTGTCTCTCTCTCTCTCTCTCTCTCTCTCTGTCTCTGTCTCTCTCTGTCTCTCTCTCTGTCTCTGTCTCTGTCTCTCTCTCTCTCTCTCTCTCTCTCTCTCTCTCTCTCTCTCTCTCTGTCTCTGTCTCTGTCTCTGTCTCTCTGTCTCTGTCTCTCTCTCTCTCTCTCTTTGTCTCTGTCTCTCTCTCTCTCTCTCTTTGTCTCTTTCGCTCTAATCCACACACTAATGGCCGTCTTTTCATAACGATGATGAAACGTTGTTTGTTTGCCTCTTCCTCCTCCTCCTCCTCCTCCTCCTCCTCTTCCTCCTCCTCACATGACGTGTCTTCTGTGTCTCTGCAGAGAGACCTGTCCAAGGCCTCGAACGCCAAGATCCAGCACGACATCCTGAACTCCACCTCCTCCACCACCACGCTCTGACCTCTGACCTCTGACCTCCAGGCTTTTATACGTACATGAAGGTATTAATGTATGAAGCGCTGCGACGGCCTGAACTCTGTTCCACGAGGAGAGACGTCTGCATCGTACGCTGGACTAACACTACTTTGGCCCGTTGTTGAGATAAATGGTGTCAGCATTTTGTAACGCATATTCTTTTCTTTTTTTAACGAAGAAACGAAATAAATTCTAACTTTCTGATGTTATGCAATCCAAATGTATTATGAATACTTTTGCACTTTTTTTTTTTTGTGGATATATATATTTCAGCACATCGCAAAACCTTCCACACTCTTCCATCCATATGTTTATTTTATTTGTAATCCATGTGTGTCGGCTGTTCTCAGTGACTTCCTGTTGACAAAGAGGTTGTTGTTGTTATCAAAGTGCTCCATACTGTTGCTGTTTAAGATGATTAGATCACATGGTTCAATACACGATTATGGATGAGATGAATCTTTTTCAACTGTAGCTCACCGGTCTGCTGTGATCAGTTCTCACATGATTTACCAACAATAAAATTGTGGCTGGTGGACAATGGCTCCTAACTTCACTAAAACACAGTTTCTATGAAAACTGAATAAATATATATATATATATATATATATATATATATATTATTCTATTATAATATTATTCTTATATATACATATACACATTATAATATATATTATTCTTATATACATTATAATATATATTATATATATACACATTATTATATATATGTACCATGTATTCTAATTATATATATACACATTACAATATATATTATAATATATATATATATACACATAATGTATATATATATATAATTAGGGATGGGTATCTATACCTGAGATGTATATATATATATATATATATATATTATATTATATTGTCTATATTATAATGTGTGTCTATATATATATATATATTTACTATAAAATTAAGTTTTTTTTTTTTAGATATATTTTTAAATAAAGAAGAAAAAAAGCACACAACTATTGACGACATTAAAGAAAGGCTTTTTTATTGCCAAGGCAATTTCTTTTGTTCAAATTGAACAATATATGAAGAGTTTAAAGTATACTCTAAATATAAATAAATACCAACACTTGTTTTGTGGGAGGTGTTCTCCGCCTACCGGGAGACAAAGAGAAGCGTTCCTCGCTGTCAGCCACCTCCTGTCTGCTGGGGTCCTGAATATTTATGTAAATAAAGAATAGTCATAAAAACAAACATCAAAAGAGTCGTTGTGGATCACATTTTATTCATTTTTAATTTCAGGATATTTCTGCTCAAATGAATGTGGATTTATTTAGGCCTACAAATAAATAAACTCTAGTGTTTGGTGTCCTCATACTTTTTACTTTTAATGAAATACAAACACTCGTTACTGTAACAAACTCTTTTTTGTGTGTGACTGTTTAACTAATATAATCTATAATTGTGTTAATATGACTCGTGCGTTAATGTAAAAGCTTTACTGTTGTTGGAACGGAGCTCATTTTGAACTATTAACTCGTGGTCAGTTTCATTATTGATTCGTCTGCTAATCTACTCCATTAATTGATTGGTTTGTAAAAAAATAAATACAATAAGTGACACATTTCACAATTTTAATACAAAGCAAAACAAACATATAAGATTACTTTATTAATTTATGTTATTAAAGTGAGAGGTCAAAATGGATATATACATGTGTACATATATATACATCTATATACACATGTATATATATATATATACACACATATACATACATATGTACATGTACACATGTATGTATACATGTATATGTACAAATGTATGTACATGTACACATGTGTGTACATGTACACACATATATATATATACACGTATACATATATACATGTATATATACACGTATACATATATACATGTATATATTTGACTATCAGCTGGTATGACTACTAATATAGAAACTGAGCTCAGGTTGTACGGCACATGTTTTTAAGTTATTGACGAGTAAATATAACATTTGGCCAGTTAAATATGTACATATTATTCCATGTATGTGGACCCCACAACTGACCAAACGTGTGCGTTAGTCTGGTATTCTGAAACCCTCGCCCACTCGTCCCCATTATATGACAAAAACTGGACTGTGCATTGACTTTGCATGTAATCTACTTGCACGTGTTCGCTTTTGGTGTGAACACGTGCTTATTTAAATTATTGATATGTTCCCTTTGCATCCACTTCCACTCTACTATTTACTTTATACAGAAAACTCACTAACATGCTTGTTTTTGAACAGATAACTCCTCCGTTGAGTCATATTCTTCAGTTTTTATTGTATTAAGTTAACCAATGATAAAAACTGAATCAAATATTAAGCAGCAGACGAGCGAGCCAGAGTAGCTTAGTGAGCTAACGTGACATAGCAGAACAGCTCTGTTTTAGACACAACTAGCTGCTCCTGTTAATTGCAACACATGTTACACGTATCGCTACCAAATCTTGTGAAAATTCATGTTCATTTTAATTTGAATAGCAGCTAATTTCCCTGACATGTGCTCAGATAGCTAGTGTTAGCGCACTAGCTTAGCGCTAACGCTAGCTTAGCGCTAACGCTAGCTTAATGCGCCAAGGAGCGCTTGTTTTGTAAAGACGGCACGTCCTGTATACGATTCAGATCTTCACCGTCAAAGTAATGAAGAATGTGTGAATACTAAATGATTCTAAAGGCCCTTAAATGAAATATAAGTACACATTATATACACAATATGATTGAAGGTTGGCAAACAGTTAATATACAAACAGTGGTTCACACAGAAGTTATTTCCTTCTGAAAGCTGTTTTTTAAGATGCACATTTTTCAAAAGCTTTCTGTTTTGTAATTTGTTCTTAAATGCAGCGCTATTTTACATGTATTTATTATTAGAGTATTTATAATTCATCTAGTTGAAAACTGACAGTATACATTGTTGAGATATTATTAAATTGAAATTTATTTGATTTGACAGTCAGCCGTTGACATACAGACGTCAATGCAACTGTTGGCTACTTCAATATATATTTTAAGATAAAGAAAAGCAATTTAAAAAATGTTTTTTTTTTAAATTTCATTATGATTTATTATGTGGGAGGAAACCGAATCACTCAGAGACTTCACGTCTCACTGAAACATCACATCTCTCACTGAAACATCACGTCTCACTGAAACATCACATCTCTCACTGAAACATCACGTCTCACACTGAAACATCACGTCTCAGATTCTATTCCCTCGAATATGAAGCAGCACGGAGCCAGAAAGACCAGCGCTGTGATGATCTTCTTCCTGTACTTCCTCTTCCTCGCCTTTAGTAAGTGAGTCTTCAAGGTTTGAATCATGAAGCTGAAACTGACCGGATCATCTAATAATGTAATGGTCTGCATGGTGGCGCCCCCCATCATGAGGTGCAGGGTGCGCTGCACGGACTTGGCGATCTTGTTGATGTGCCGGGCTTTGGGCTTCACAGAAATCTCACGTTGCTGAATCTCCTCCCAGAGCCCTTGACTCACCGTGTCTATGACCGTGTAGATGCTCTCGCGGTGTCTTTCCACTGCTGCCGTATTATAGATACCCAACATTAGATGAGTCACCAGAAGCTTACAGTTGAATTCACTCCAATTGTGTCTTGACGAGGCAGAGACTCGCTCCTCTTCCTGAGCCTCTGAATGCACCTCTAAATGAGAATCATCCTGGATCTCTAAATGAGAATCATCCTGGACCTCTAAATGAGAATCATCCTGGACCTCTAAATGAGAATCATCCTGGACCTCTGTTTCCGTGGAGGGAGCTGCAGGTAACTCCGACTGGAGACTCCTCTGTAAAGTAGAAGCGGGGCTCCTGAGTCCCAAGCTGGGATCAGGCAAACTCTCCCAGTCGGGTTGGCGTTGGACACGGTCTGACCCGAGCTCGCTCTCCGTCTGCTGTGAGGAAGTTACTCCCATTTCAATATTTAAATACAATGTGGTCGAGTAGAACTGTTCTATATAACAGTATAATTATATATACTATAAACACAAAATGTGTGTGTGTGTGTGTGTGTGTTAGCTGAATCTTGAAGCTTGAAGCACGGTGTGAAAAAAATGAAAGAAAGTGTGTTCTATATATGAATTTTCCTTTCAGTCACAGTTAGAGATCAAAGCCCAATGACGTCATGACTGTCACTTTTCCTTCAAAGGAATGTGCTGACACTCCTTTCACCGTGATTCGTCAATTCAGGAGTCAGTCAACATTTGTTGTGACTACCAACTACCAATGAGCACTCAGGAAATCCCTGAGGACCTACCCAACCAGCGCTAGCATAGAGCTAGCATGGAGCTAGCGCTAGCTCCGCGAGCTAACGGGAGATAGCTTGCTACAGCGGGGACACCACTGCAGGTAGTATCAGCTTATTACCCGACTGCATCGTCAATATCACTTAGTACCAACTAGTGCTGAACTTCATTACGTGTTTGTAAGACGTAATGCTAACTATCGGTATGTGTTTACATTAGCAACGTGCTAACGCGCTAACCTTGCTAACGTTTAGCTCGGCCCGGTGTGTAATCGTAACTTTATTTCATTGAACTTAGTACTGACTGGTAGTCATTTATTTTACAGAGATCCCCACCAGCCCGGGTCTGTTTTCTATTTCTGAACATGTATATTGTGTAAATATTTTATTTATGAATACATATTTTATTTGAAAACAAAACATGTTGTGATGGTAATTTTTCATTTGCACACACCAAGTGTGAAATCATTTCTCAGTCCCAGTTCTATCATTTTGGTGAAAGGTGTGACAGGCCACATTTCTGCTCAAAAAACGATTAAAAAAGAAGTGGTTTTAGACATTGATTTACATGTAACTACCCTTTTATTCATATATTTCACTGCTTTTGTGAACCTAAGACCTTTGGTAAACCGATTTCAAGCATCAAAACGTTTCATCCACACGAGTAAAGTTATGTTTTCACATAAGATATGAAGAATCTTTAAAAAGAGATTACATTTTTCAGCTTTAGTGCCATATTTTCTCTTTACACTTGTGCCTTATGACAATGGTGCCTCGTTACAGAGCTGAGATTGTTCTGCAATGTTATATTGTTGTATATATACATGTTATATGCAAGGGCCTTTTAAAAGGGTGAATTTAAGAAATTATGTAAAATCGAGAAAATGCCTAAGACAAAAAAAGAGTTTGTAACAAGTGTTTATTTCATTAAAAGTCAAAAGTATGAGGACACCAAACACCAGAGTTTATTTATTTGTAGGCCTAAATAAATCCACATTCATTTGAGCAGAAATATCCTGAAATAAAAAATAAACAAAATCGACTCTTTTGAAGGTTGTTTTTATGACTATTCTTTATTTACATAAATATTCAGGACCCCAGCAGACAGGAGGTGGCGATGACGGCGAGGAAACGCTTCACTTCTTCTCCGCGGCGCCGGCCTCCAGCGCCGGCGCCTCTTTGGGCTCCCGGTAGGCGGGGAACACCTCCCACGGGGAGTTCAGGTCAAACTTCCTGAACTCCTGCGACAGCTCGACGGGCTCCGCCACCACGCGCTTCACCTCGTCGTCGTAGCGCACCTGCACGGGGAGAGAGGAGCGTGAGGACGTCTCATGGGATCTTCAAGTCTAAACGCTGTCGGGTCTTTGTGGAAAATATAACAAAATAAAACCATGTGCGAAGCCGCGTCTCGTCGTGACATTCTGATCAAATTGTGAAAACAGAACAGTAAATGATGCCGACATTAATAATTTACCATATTCAGTTTCAGAAAGGATTTAGGCCGTTAAATATTCCGTCTCAAGATAAACCATCAAGGATTTTTTAAGGTTTTTTAAGGACTTTATACATATTTTTTGTGCAAAACTGTCACTATTTTGTGCCTTTTTTTAATTTTTACCTTAAGTTTATTGTAATTGTGTGTTAGGAGGACCCAGCAAAATAAGCTTTTCATTGTACAGAATTACTGCCTGTTATCTGTGCATATGACAATAAAAAATATCTTGAATCTTGAACAGAGTTCAGACACATTCTGACCAGCGGATCTCATGACTTTAAACCAAATTTCCATGACCAAACATTTTGTGACATCTCGGTGTAAACATGAAAGAGTGAGAAAATTTAGTATTTAAATTAGCACGCGTAGTTAGCTAACCAGCAGACAGCTGGCCGATTAGCTTGCGTGCTAACATGCTACACCGGTCCCAGAGAATGGGGAAAAAGGACACGCGACCCGGCTCTCCTCCGCAGCTGCAGCCGCTCTCTTCCCGCTTCACGGCACCGACTGACGAGCGCCAAAATAAACGAATAAAGCCGAGCGCGTACCTCCACGTATCCCGAGAGGGGGAAGTCCTTCCTGAAGGGATGACCCTCGAAGCCGTAGTCCGTCAGAATGCGCCTCAGGTCCGGGTGGTTGGCAAAGAACACGCCAAACATGTCCCAGACCTGCAGAGACACAAACGCAACACTTTTACCCTCAGTGTGTCCGAACAGTGGAGTTCAAAGGAGACCGCAGTGACTCGGCACTCACCTCCCTCTCGTACCAGTTGGCGGCGATGTGCACCGGAACAGCTGAGTCCACCGGCGATAACTCGTCTGTGTACGTCTTAATGCGGAGACGAGAGTTGTAGCGCAGCGACATCAGGTGGTACACAATCTGGAAACACACAATTAGAGATTTGCATCCAAACCTTCAACAGTTTTATGACTTCCACTGAAATGCGTTTGGCTGAATGAATACCGGTGCTTTATTTCACAGGTAAAAAAAGGAAAGCAGTCAGATCTGTTACTATTAGGAGGTGTGTGTGTGTGTGTGTGTGACCTCAAAACGGTTCTGCCTTGATGGGATGTCGACGGCCGTCAGGTCAATCATGTTCCTGAACTGGGTGTTGGTGTGGTCCCTCAGGAAGGTCAGCACCGGGATCACGCCGTCAGGGTGGATCATCACCTCCAGCTCGTTGTAACAGGTCACCTACACACACACACACACACACACACACACACACACACACACACACACACACACGTTTCTAAAATCGAAATAGTGATTCTAATAGTTGCCAGCGGACACATGTAAGACTAGTTCAGTATTCCAGGTCTCAGGTTTGTTTTCAGTCATACGTTCCTTCTGCTTTAAGCCCTGATTAACTCGTCCTCCATATGTTTACGGAAGACAGGAGACGTCTGCCGGCTGTGATTGGTCTGTTTGACTCTAAATTACCATAATTTACTAAATGAACATCGTGCTGTATTGAAGAAGACTTGAAACTAGAGATTGAGACATAAACTCATGTTTACAATGTTTACTGAGGGAATACATCAAGAGAGAAGTAGAGTCATTTATATAGACTTCTATACAACCAGAGGAGTCACCCCCTGGTGGTCAGGAGAGAGAATGCAGCTTTAACACATGAAGCATAGACTTCTATACAACCAAATGAGGTCTGAACCTCGTATGAACTCACCTGGACCTGCTGGATGTATTTGGGCATCATCTCAGCCACGTACTCCCCAAACGCTGCCAGCTGGCTGTGAGTGACGGCATCTCTGGGCCGGACGGTGGCTGCGTGAGGACAGGAGGAGACGACAGGTTTAGGAGGACCGAACTCCCGTCTCATCTTTATTACCGAGTATCTTTGGTATCACAACGGTCATTTTAAACAGGAGATGGACAGTTTTCCTCATGCGAGTCTATTTTAGTTTAACCCAAATGATCCACATGGACGATGCATTCTCTTGGCTGCGTAATCTACACCACGGTGCGTCAGTGACCTTTGATTCACGTTTATTTTCTTTGATTCATTGGACAAATGGCTACCACACACACACACACACACACACACACACACAGAGAGATTCCCTTAAATGCTCGTTCTATTTTTAGAAAATGTGCAAATGACCCTACAATAGTAATATCTGTATTTTATTATCCGACATGACACTTAATACATAAACTAATAATGCTGTGAGAATACATAAGTGCTGCCATGATGGCTGTTTTCATGCAGTAGTTGACAAAATAACATAATAAACATATATTATTCTATATTATTCTGCCCAATAAAATACACTCGTCACTTTTATTTTGTAATATGTACTTGTTTTAAAGTGCTGTTTTCTGGTTGGTTGTTAACAGTATGCATCTTTACATTGTGTTTATTGTTTATATTGTGTATTCTATGTTGGTTCCTCATACTCACGGCTGGTCTCGCTGCTGGAGCTCTGCAGACGGGTCTGCTGCTGGAGGAGAATCGAGCTTCTTGCAACTGGGGACATAAAAACATCAGAATAAAAATATAAAACACGCGACTGGAGACCGACTCCAGCTGGAGGGCCCTGAAAATCTACTCATAACACATAAAGTTGTCGAAATAAAACTGTCACGTTAACGGTGTCATTCAAATCAGCCTGAGCTAACGTTAGCATTAGCTAGCTCGAAGGTCAAACCCGACCCGTTTGAAGGTTATAAAATGACACTTCGTTGTTCTCACCGCGAAGGAAAGACACACACAACACTACACGTATCGGTGCGGCAGCCGGTGAGTGTAAAATAAAACGGGTATCGGGTCAACTCACGGTTAAAACTCCTTCCGAGACCTCCGCGGACGAACCGTGCTAGGGACGCCGCCATGTTTGTTTCACAGCTAATTCTTCTTCTTCTTCTGGGGAAAGAAGGCGCGCGCGTGTAGCGGGCGGGCGCCTCCTGTCGGGCCGGAGGAGCAGTGCAAGGAAAGCCGCTGCTTCTCTTATATAGAGAAACAACAATAAAATCAGAATATAAAATATCAGAATAATAAGATACAATAGTACGAGCCCCGTCAGTGTTGTATCAATATATTACTGTATATTATTATTTTAATTTAATTTAGTATATATCTTTCATCCCTGTTGCTTTTTTATATATTTTATCTGTTTATTTGTATCTGTAAGCTGTAAATTGTAAGGCGCTACTACGACAACAAATTTCCCTTTGGGGATTAATAAAGTATCTATCTATCTATTATTATTGATGCATTAACATTTAAACCGTTAAATGTTATCAATGTTTGCGGTGGAAATAATGTTAAATGCCTTGTATACCTTTGAGTTATATTGTACATCATATATATGTATTGTATGTACTGTGTTTTGTTTGCTTGTTTTAGATGTCAAATAAAAGTAGTGGAGTAAAAAATACAATATTTACCTCTGAAATGAAGAAATAGGAGTATAAAATGAATACTCCAGTACAATAATCTCAATGTTGTACTTAAGTGTATTTAAGTACAACGTTGAGATTATTGTACTTGAGTGATGTACTTCGTTGTGCTCCACCAACAGTATAGCATATAACATTCAGAAAACCAGTGGTGGAGGAAGTCACAAACTAAAATAAATATATTTAGAAAAAGTAAAAGGTTAAGAGCAGATTCAAACAAAGTAAGTAATTACTGATGTCTGTAGAGCGTTTTTATTATTACAGTCACAAACAAACAGAATCTCAACGTAGAAACAGGATGATCGGTCACAGAAACCCAAACAAAGGTTCAAAGGTTTGCATTTATTAGGAGAAAATAAAACGTGTGATAACTCCTAAAGCGTTTGATAATTATATTTAAAAGCTTCATTGCGTGTACATTGGGATCCTCTCTGTGCGAGTCCAGTCTTGCAGCAGCAGTAGACGATGAGGTCTGGCCCTGATCTCTCAGCTGGACTCCTGGCACACCTGCTGGTAGTATTTCCTCAGCATCTCCAGCTGAGCGGAGCGCACCAGGATGTGCGGTCGGACCGACGCCAGCTTCTGACAGGCTTCCTCTGGAGTCCAGCAGTGCACCTGCAGCAGAAGCACTGCAAAGTCACTCTGCGTCCTTTATATGCGGCGTTTTATACAGATGTTGTCTGCCTGCTGACTCCTCCCCCTCAGCTGACTCCTCCCCCTCAGCTGACTCCTCCCTCTATTACTACTGACTCCTCCACTACTGACTCCTCCCTCTCTAACTCTTCCCTATCTAACTCCTCCCCCTCCACTACTGACTCCTCCACTACTGACTCCACTGACTCCTCCCTCTCCAACTCCTCCCCCTCCAACTCCTCCCCCTCCACTACTGACTCCTCCCCCTCCACTACTGACTCCTCCACTACTGACTCCTCCCCCTCCACTACTGACTCCACCCTCTCTAACTCCTCCCTCTCTAACTCCTTCCCCTCCACTACTGACTCCTCCCCCTCCACTACTGACTCCTCCACTACTGACTCCTCCCCCTCCACTACTGACTCCTCCCTCTCTAACTCCTCCCTCTCTAACTCCTCCCTCTCTAACTCCTCCCCCTCCACTACTAACTCCTCCCCCTCCACTACTGACTCCTCCCTCTCCACTACTGACTCCTCCCTCTCCACTACTGACTCCTCCCTCTCCACTACTGACTCCTCCCCCTCTGACTGACTCCTCCCTCTCCACTACTGACTCCCCACCCTCCACTACTGACTCCTCCCCCTCTGACTGACTCCTCCCCCTCTGACTGACTCCTCCCCCTCTGACTGACTCCTCCCCCTCCACTCCTGACTCCTCCCCCTCCGCTCCTGACTCCTCCCCCTCCCTACTGACTCCACTGACTCCTCCCCCTCCGCTCCTGACTCCTCCCCCTCCGCTCCAACCCTCTTCCTGCGTCGCACTGACCCGTATGAGGTAGGCGGCGGCCATGGTGGCGCTGCGGGAGCGGCCGGCCTTGCAGTGGACGTAGACGCTGCTCCCTCGCTCTCGGTGCCGCAGGGCGAACTCCACGCCGCTGCACAGGTTCTCCAGGCTCGGCACGCCGGTGTAGTCCACGGTGCTCAGCCTCAGCTGCTCCGCGCCCGCCGCGCGCCACTCCTGCAGCCGGCAAGCCAAACCCGCCTTCATCACTAAGGATGTTGTGTTTACCTTCATATCCTGACTAGTCCATACTTCTTGACTACTTGTTTCAGGTGTGAACCACCTGGAGTTAGAATGTACATCATGTACTGATGTCTTCCTTTTTACTTTAATTCATTATTAGAATTTAGCTTAAACACCTTCTTGCTGAAGTGAACTCACCTCAGCGGAGTTGCAGAAATATTTGGTCTCGTAGTCCTCGTTCATGGTGATGACGCCTCGCACGTTTTCTGTTTCTACCAGCTGCAACACAACAACAACAACAACAACAACCATCAGGTCTCTGAAACAAGGAAACTTCAGCTACTAAATCTATATTGAAATATTAGGGCAGCGACAATTATATATATATATCGTCATATAATTTTTCTGATGGAAAACAAAAGACTTTCCAAATGAAATTTTTTGATATTTTATAATAACTGATGTATTTTATGTAACAGGAGAAGAGCTCTAATATATATATATATATATATATATATATATATATATATATATATATATATATATATATATATATATTAATTAGAGCTCTTCTCTAGTTGATGTATTTAACTAGTGTTTCTCAAAGTGAGGTATGTGAAAAGTTTTCAGATCCATTCCTTTAAATTACAATAGAAAATGTTTTATTTATTTTCACAAAAGGCTTCAAAGTGCACAAATAATGTTTATATATATAAATAAAAGTTCAGAGTCCTTTCTAGTCTAACACATCCATCACATGGTTTATATTTCTAATACATTTCTCGTGTTGTTCTTTCATATAACTAAGACTAATATGTTTCTTTTTTTTTTTTAATTGTCTTTATTACATTACATCTATTTTAATGTCAGGAGTCCGTGGCTGAAATAAAATTAGGAACCTCCAGAATAAACTAAATTAAATAAATGTAAATTAGAATTCGCACAACATTAATGCAGCAGCAATATTAACCCAGAAACACACACACTCACATTTTGTGTGTGTGTGTGTGTATATATATATATATATATATATATATACACACACACACACACACACACTTTGTGTGTGTGTGTGTGTGTGTGTGTGTGTGTGTGTGTGTGTGTGTGTGTGTGTGTGTGTGTGTGTATATATATATATATATATATATATATATATATATATATATATATATATACACACACACACACACACACACACACACTCACATTTTGTGTGTGTGTGTGTATATATATATACACACACACACACACACACACATTGTAAAACACTGCCACTTTAACTTGAAGTAGAGTATTTATAAAGTGTGGTACTAGTACTGATATATATATATATATATATATATATATAGATATATATATATATATATATATATATATATATATACAAATAAATAAATAAATAAATAAATAAATGGTAAAACACTGACTGAGGTACATTTTACTGCACAATCAATGCTTTTATTTTGATACTTAAATACTTTAACTTGAAATAGAGTATTTTCAAAGTTTGGTACTATTACTTTT
>JBAMJR010000003.1:790000-885000 GCA_038501785.1 Myoxocephalus aenaeus | reverse complement strand
ACTCCTCTGGTTGTATAGAAGTACATGCTTCATGTGTTGAAGCTGCATTTGCTCCACTGAGGGGCCGACTCCTATGGTTGTATAGAAGTCTATACTTCATGTGTTAAAGCGGTTTTATGTTTTTTTTTTACTGCAGGGTATGCTTTAGGGCGGGGCTACAAAGTGATGGACAGGTCGCTGCACGTCTCTGTGTCACTCCTCAGTCCACATGCGGTCACAACAAGGCGGCTGTCGTAACCCAAGATGGCGACAGCGAAAAAACGCCAAACACAAGGCTTCAAAACATCAGTCCACAAACCAACGGGTGACCTCAAGAAGACCGAGGCCACTTCCTACACTCAGTCTGTTGGAGGCCGGGCCTTAATCTGCTAGAAGATCTGAGGATTGTGCAAGAAGGGAGGAAGGGATGCTGAGGGAGACCGTTAGTGTAAAAGATATATCAAAATGAGGAGGGAGGAAGAGAAGCAGAGAGGAAGAAGGGTCCTCGGCACAGAGCAACACCCTTCTCCCACTGGGTGTCATTACGGACTCGGAGCCTCTGATCAGCGGCTTTAAAGTCTCCGCCGGACACGATCACACCACGACGACACAAAATAATAAAAGACATCATTTTTGTGACCTCCAGCCTCTCGCCGCTTGATGCTTTTTGGCGAAAACCCATGCTACGTGTTAGCATGCTATCACTTGCTAATTAGCGCTAAACACAATGTACAGCTGAAGCGGATTGGTCAGCAGTCACGATGGCCTGGTGGTCAACGACCAGAATAATACTTCTTTGAATCGTGTCGTGAATGTTTGTCAATTTAAAAGATGATTTTGCGAAGTCTAATTTTGGCGGGAAACTGTTGAATTATAAGTCTGTGAAAATGTGCAATTGGACAGACGAGTAGTACCAGGATGTTCTCACACCAACAGACGGGGCTCTCTCCTTCTTTCTCTTCCCGGCGGATAAAAAGAGAAAACACGTCAGGTAAGATAACGTCACCTTTGTGACGAAGCTAAGCTAGCTAGCTAGGTAGCGAGCCAAGCTAACGGCCATGTTGTGCGACACGGGAGACTGAGTCGTTTCACAGAAAACTAAGAACAAATGACTTTCTTGACATGCAAAACTGATCCCTTAAATGGACAAACATCATCATAAGTGTGATTCGAGGATAAAAATAATAATCGACATTTGCCATTGATTACCGTACATATTTTTTAAAATCAGAAACAACACTTGGGGGTCATGTGGAAGGAGCCAATGTGACGTCACCCATTGGTCCGTGGACGGTGGTTTTGAAGCCTCCGGGTCGGCCTTTTGGTCGTCGCCATCTTGGTTTTTGGCTCGATTGGTTAGTGAAAAGTCACTGGACATCACATGTAAACGCACATTGTAAACTCCGTTTTTTTAAAAGGTGCTATATGAATAAAGTTATTATTAGTAAGTAAACTGCACCACGACTTGTTGGCGGAGGGATCCAATAACTCCAGTTTCTTTTTCAGCATGGTGATGTGCAACAGCTTGAAAATGGGTCGTTCCGGGATGAATTCCGTCGTTTAATTTGGAGGATTTATTGATTCAGGCCGTCAAACTGAATATAATCCCTGCAGCAATTGGTAAATCACATTAAAAGAGTATATAAATACATGGAGCGGAGGCGGGGCTGATGTAATTGTGAAACAGAGAGCGCAGCTCGCACCATTAAATACATTCTGCCTCGTTAACTAACCGTCTGAGGGAGAATGACAGGGAACAACAATGCAGTGTCGCCGCACGCCTCGTTACATTTGTACAAATCATCTTGCCCGTGCGTGCGTGTGTGTGTGTGTGTGTGTGTGTGTGTGTGTGTGTGTGTGTGTGTGTGTGTGTGTGTGCCCATGCGTTTCTCCGGGTATCCGTGAGTGTGTGTGTGGGAGTCAGAGCGAGGATGAGAGGAGGCGGCTGGATCCGGGGGCTCGATCTGCACACCGTCTGTCTGCACACACATGCACGCACACACACGCACACACACACACACACACACACACACACACATGCACACACACACACACACACAGACGCTGTAATTGGACTCAGAGGAGCGAGGAGATCCGCCCGCCGGCTTCAGGATTATGCTGATATGCGGGATACATTGCTAACATTCCCCTTCTCATTCCCGTTGTTCAGCCTGCAGTTAGGACTCCGGCAAAGTAAAATAAGGGCGAGAGGAGGAACGCGGTCGGCCCCACAAAGAAAAGCGCAACAGAGCATCGGGGGACGACTTGTCAAGTCGGAGCCAATCTGACACGAATCAGCTTCCAGCTTTTTTTTTGTATCTTCGGAGACTTTTTTTAAATCAAACAACAGATCGCTCCTGCGAGGCGCAGCACACATAATCACAGGGACACGCACTGAAAAAGGCCCGATTTACAACTCCTTCATCACAGGCGGTTTGGTTTGGTTTATTCGGCATAATGCTCAGAATCAAAAACAGCGTTTAGGAAACACGCGGATGCGGAGCTACGGAGGCTCAGATGTGCCAATGTTGCTCAAAGGTTCAATCAATCAAAGTCAGTTTATTGATTTAGAGATTACAATGAAATGAAAAATATTGATACTGAGATACACTGTGGCGCCTTATTTTTTATATTTCTAATATTTTAACAGCATATTCTATAAGTTATTTTATTCGTTTTTGTGAGTTTTTCTACCTGGTCAGGTTCAGGAAAAGATTGTGATTCAAAATAACTACGTTGAAAATACTTGGTTGCTTAACAAAACATTAAAATATCATAAACAAAATTCTAACTAAATATATAAATGATATATTAGCACCTTATCTGGTAACTACAATATATATTTCTCTTCCTTATGAGATCTTTTGTTGTAATTAAAAGAGAGCAACTCATAATCACGACATAAGGTGACATAAGCGCTTCCCTTCAAATCTGATATTCCACCAACATTTCAATTATAAATAATTAATTCTGCAACCAAAAGTACCACAAAGGTCTCCTGTGGTTGTCCATCCTGCTCTACTCAACACACCTGATACATTACGAACAAAATTGGACTCTGTGTTGTCGTCCAATCCCTTTGACGCGATGCTAATGTCAGAGAGCTAATATGATGCTAATAGGCTCGCTCTGCAGCCGCCAGCTGTCTGATGTCTGAGCGGCCTGTCGCTGAGAATTTAAATCATGTGGTTGTCCATTCATTTGACTGAGTGTGAATGGAGGTTTCTCTGTGTGTGAGTGTGTGTGTGTGTGTGTGTGTCCTCAGTGTTCGCTCGTCGTTATGGGATGCAGAGTGTTGCCATAGAAGAGAACAATTCATTTGAGCTCATTATGCGGCTGAGGTGGGCCGTCATTAGTCTCAGATGGAGGTAATGAGATCCAGAGCTGTTTAAAAGCTGTAGGTTTATGGGCTCTGCAGACAAAAAAAAGAAAGGCTTACCTTGGGAACAGTCTTTTAAAAGATATATGTACACATTGTAGATTTAAAGATGAACTAATAAAACTACTAAAAACATAAAGGGCTGATGCCTGGTCCCCAACGCAAGAAAAAACTGGCACAAAATCCAATAAAGCTAGACAGAAGAAAAGTATTTCAAAGCTACTTCACTTAATGCTTTAAAGTTACTAAAAGGAACTTTCATGTTGTTTATTCTGGCGCCCCATGTGGACTAAAGTGGTAGTGTCTCTGAGCCCCAGGGTCCCTTTAGAAAACCTCTCATTTTACTGCAGCAGGGTCTGACAGTCTGCCCCTCTGGGTCTGTTTACTTATGGAGGTCTACAGAGGACCAGGACTAAACTGAGACTGGTTCAGGATCAGATAAAAAAAGAGTAACTTTTAGTACCTTAAAGCTGCATTCTCTCTCCTGACCACCAGGGGGCGACTCCTCTGCTTGTATAGAAGTATATGCTTCATGTGTTAAAGCTGCATTCTCTCTCCTGACCACCAGGGGGTGACTCCTCTGGTTGTATAGAAGGCTATATAAATGACTCTACTTCTCTTGATGTATTCCCTCAGTAAACATTGTAAACATGAGTTTATGTCTCAATCTCTAGTTTCAAGTCTTCTTCAATACAGCATGATGTTCATTTAGTAAATTATGGTCATTTAGAGTCAAACAGACCATAAAGCAGGGGACGCTTTAGGGGCGGGGCTACAAGGTGATTGACAGGTCTCTACATCACTCCTCCGGTCACTTCACTGTTTCATGAATTCAAAATGGCGACAGCCAAAACGCTGACTTCGAGGCTTCAAAACTTGCGTCCACAAACAAACGGGTGACATCAGGATGAATACGTCCACCTCTTACATGCAGTCTGTGGTAAAAGATCTGAGTATTTCTGCCCCAATTGACAAAAATGTAATATATTTCCGGAACAGTTGAGTCATCAGGGACTGAGCTTCCAAAGAGCTTCCATCCGTGGCAAAATCACACTGGGAGAAATCTCTGAGAACACACGCGGTGAACAATGTTCTACCTCCGCAGGGGGTTAGCAGAGGGACCAGAATGCAATGTGGCTTTCGTCAGCATGTTGTTGACAGTGTGTGAAATGCAATGACCTCTCCAGTGACATTTGAGTAACTTGAAAAAAAAAGAAAAAAAAAGAAGCAAGCAGCCAAACAGCCTCAGACGATTCCACCGCAAAGAGCTTTGGCTTGTTGTTTCTGTGCGTTTTACGCGCTAAAAAAGATCAATTTGGGCGCCCGAGAGACGCGACGACCAGCCGGTCGACGGCTGCCGGTCCGGCCGAGGCTCGGCGGCGTCAGACGCTCCCGTCGGCTCGGATCAGTGCGATGGAGCAGAACGTAGGCGAACAGGCCGACAACGGGCCACGGGGGTCACTCCGGTATCAGGAAAACCAATATCTGTCTTTGCCAAGGCTTCGCTATTGGGAAACCTTTACTGCTGTGTGTTTGGGTTATTTTCATTTAATATTAACGTTGAGGTCTGCGACGGGTTGAATATAATATATATATATATATATATATAACAAGCACAGCTTCCACTACAATAACTACTCTTAGATCTGCCTCAAAGCGCCTGTAATGGTGGAGTCAATGTGAAGACCTGTCCAGAGGGTTCATTTTTTTGCATTACATTTAGCTGACGCTTTTTCCCAAAGCTCTACACACCGTAGACACAGCAACGGGGAGCAATTAGGGGTTGAGTGTCTTGCTCAAGGACGCATCGACTTGGACTAGTGGAGCTCGAACCACCAATCCAGAGACGGGCATGCTAACCACTGAGCCACAGTCGTTCCTAATGCGGTTGCATTGGTATGGTTTAAATGTTTCAATTAAATTCAAGTTTAAAACCATAGACTAGAGAATATAGTTTGTGGACAGCAGGTCTGAAGCCTCTAGTTGGACACATCTTGGATTCTTTTCGCCGTCGCCATGTTGTTGTTGTTTTGCAAACCGGTGAACCGGAGATCACACGGCGCGCAATGCATGCTGGTTAGTTTTATGTCTGACTTGCTCTGACGTCATGCACACGTGGTCAACGATAACCTCACGAGATCAAGGCGGCCGTCGATTTTAGAGCCAGGCGCCGCAGTAGCTCTCCACCGAGTGCGTGGCCCAGTGCATGATGGGAAACGCCTGGCTGTCTACGTCGTGCACACTCCACTGACCTTCAGAAAACGTGTGACATTTCCTCCTCTTCTTCTCCCTGTTCTTTTTTTCTTTCTTCGTGTATCCGGGTGGTTCTCTGCACATTTTCATGAAGACATATGAGGAATTTATTACCTTAATCATTCACAGCAAATGCGTTGTGAATATTCGCAACGCGTTTGCAACGTTGTTGGTGTGAACGCAGCTTAACTCCGCCCCGCTGCGAGACATAAGCGTCGCAAATATATCAGACAAGTTAAATGTGTCAGTGTTGGGAAAATGTATCGGCTAAGTTTAAGTCCTTCATCACCCAAATCAATCAGATTATATTTATTTAAATGTATCTGCTGCCAGTAGTATACACATTACTATATACTTATGAGGATATATGTACTGTATGCGCGTATGTATCATGTACTATATATGTGTATATACATGTATGTATAGATTAGCATATAACTAGGAGTTTGAATATGTGTATGGGCGGATCAATATATATGTATTATTCATAATCAGAAATTCAATCAATTGAAGCAGTGAAAATAAATTGTGTGTGATTCTCTGTATTCTTATCACGAGTCCACCTTAATCATGTTCTACAATAATGATATGTATGGTGTACTAATAACACTGTCATATAATTATGAGAGCTTTCAACACATCCATAAGTTTCTTAAGCGCTAAATAAACTTAAGAACAGCGCGTTCTTTTTTTCAATAATAATAATCGAAGAAATGTTTACTTAATTAAATAAAATTGAACGCTCACGTGGAGAAGTAATTCCACAATCGGTCTGCAGTTTGTTTGCTGCCTTCGTCTCTTTCTGAGCGGTAAAGATGTCGGTCTGGACCGGCAGCCAACAGGCCAGGTGTTTCTCCTCCAAAAAATAAATAAATAAACGGTATCCGCAGGCTGCACGGAGGAATGAATTAATCAGCTGACCTGTAAACAAGTCTGAGCTCGCTGAATACCAATTAATTCTTCTCAACCTTTTCCTGCTGCTGCTCACAACAGTTAAATTAACTAATTCATCGATTTATTCTCCCTGAATTCTGCCCAATTAATTCATAATTTTGTTGGAAGAAAACAGAAACAGAGTTTTCTGATGAATAACGCAAAAATCTAAAATGTATTTTATACTTATATATGTAGTTATAGGTATTAATCTATGTTGTTTAGGTGTGAGTGGCAGAGTGTTGGAAGCTAGAAGCGGCAAAAAAATAAAATATATTGGTAAAATTCAAGGTCAAAGTCTCTTTCCATGGATCCTGACCCGCTGACTGAAGATAATCCAGAGACCTCGTCGTGAGCAGTTTCATGTCAGAACTACTTTCTCTTAAAACATAGTTCCTTAGAGCCACAGAAGAAAAGCCGGACGAGATACTGATGTATTTACGGGACAGAACACTGATGACGGCCTTTAAAGACATATTTTAGCTCAGAACGAGGATTGTGGGGATTTTGTCCCCCATCATTATTTGCACCGTTGCCGCTCTACGAAATTATTGCATCACTGAAGATTGTTGCCATCTCCTCGCCATCAATCACTTCATCTAAAACGCAAACATTTTCGCTTTGTTTCTTTTCCTTTTGGGGCAAACTGCGTCATAAACCGGTTCGTTTCAGGGGATGGAACCTATGAGAACCGTTCCTGTGGGACTTCAGAGTTGCCCTTTGTCTCACTGTGTTCCTTCTGTATTTACTCGGTTGTTAAATATGTTCCTTCTTTTGAATGTTGACACTTAAAAAAAAAGAAATTGTCGTGCTCTTAAAAATCAACTTTGACCCGTCGTAAAACTGAGTGTAGATTCCCGAAAAGCTCTCAGCATAACATGAATAGTTTTACAATACGTTTCTGCAGAGTTATACATCTCTGCATACGGCTGGGTCTAAAACATTGCAGATCTCATTTCCTCTCCCACAGAAAAGCCACGGACAGTAACTGATGTTTTACTTCCTCGATAGCCAAACTTACTTGTCCAAAATGATGATGTATTAAAAGAATAAATAAGAATTTGAATGTGATCCTTTTACTTTATTCTCGTGATTATTTGCATAAAACACTAAATTCAAATTATTTGGAAATAAATTACTGTAATTTTTTTATAAAAAATGTACTTTGATTTAAAAAGAAATTGGGCATTAATAGTTGTAATTATGTTTATATATATATATATATATATATATATATATATATATATATATATATATATATATATATATATATATATTATAATACTGTGAAAACATCTCTTTCAAACAACTAGAATTTAACAACATTTGTATTGTTTGGAGCTTGAATGGAACATCCGTACGTTAGCCGTTAGCCCGTTTGCTCTGTTAGCCCTGTTAGCCGTTAGCCCTGTTAATAGTTGTTCTCCTCTATTTAATACCCGTTGCTCTCCGTGTCTCTGGTTGAAGTCTTTCTCTGATGAAACGCTCCTCTCCTTTATATCACCACATTTTAAACCCTTTTCATGCACATCATCATCTTTTATGAAGCCGAGCCGGAGAGAGGCTCCGGGCCACGAAACCTTCAGCCCACCTTCCCCATCTTCTTTTATACCCCCATTGCATCCATCGGGCAGTGATGGGATGAAGGTACCACCCCCCTCCATCATCATCATCATCATCATCATCATCATCATCATCATCATCATCATCATCATCATCATCAGGGGAGGAACAACACAAGGAACCCCAGAGGTAAATATAATGATCCAACCTGTGAGGAGGAAAAACAGGTTTGAAGAGATGAAAGGGAAGGAGGGGTAAGATGAGATGACACGAGAGACAGGAAGTGAAAGAGAGAGGGGAGGATCAAGGAGGAATGAGGGGAGAGGAGGAGGAGGAGGAGGAGGAGGAAGGTGAGCGGTGACGGCGAAGCTGAAAAATTGCATTTTGATGGAGGCAAATTGAATCAGTTCTGCAATGGAGGCCTGAGGGCAAAGAGACAGATAGAGACGGTCATGTCAGCGCCGAGAGATTACTGCCACCTGTGTGTGTGTGTGTGTGTGTGTGTGTGTGTGTGTGTGTGTGTGTGTGTGTGTGTGTGTGATATGATGATTGCCTGCCGTCACTGTCTTCAAGTCTTGAATGAGGATATTTGGGCTCACACTGTGACAGACACTCCGCCCACCTTCAAGGTGAATGAACGCGCACACACACACACACACACACACACACACACACACACACATAATGTGTCTGTGTGAGAGGACTCAAAGTCACATTGAAGACACGCCATCGCATTCGTCATCCATCAGAAAGCCGCGTACGGAGGAAATGAACGTCTCCCTGGATGTTTTCACGAGGGTTTAAAAACACCCCGAGACACGCGGGCAGCAGAAGGTCTGATGGGCTTCATGGGGTCCGTCTCCCATCGCCTCTGCTGCTCCTCAAGGCAGTTTGTTTTTCAGAGCGGTCACGTTTGCCTGTGGAGCAGATTTTAAATTCAACAGGAGCCGACCGAAGCCAGGTGGGATTTAAGAAGAAGAAGAAGAAGAAAGAGAAGGAGGAGGAGGAGGAGGAAGAGGAGGAGGAAGAGGAGGAGGAAGAGAAGGAGGAGGAGGAGGAGGAAGAGGAGGAGGAGGGATACTTTTTTAATCCCTTTTGTTTTTTTGTTTTTTTTACATACTGCCTTAAATACAGACACACAAAGAGGACTTATACACGTGCGTTGTGTATAAAGAGGAGTCAGAACAAGGGGAGCCTGCAGGCTGGAGCCTTGAACAGTTTGGGGTCCAAGCTGCATTCTCTCTACTGACCACCAGGGGGCGACTCTTCTGGTTGTATAGAAGTCTATGCTTCATGTGTTAAAGCTGCATTCTCTCTCCTGACCACCAGGGGGCGACTCCTCTGGTTGTATAGAAGTCTATGCTTCATGTGTTAAAGCTGCATTCTCTCTCCTGACCACCAGGGGGCGACTCCTCTGGTTGTATAGAAGTCTATACACCATGTGTTAAAGCTGCATTCTCTCTCACGGACCACCAGCGGGCGACTCCTCTGGTTGTATAGAAGTCTATACACCATGTGTTAAAGCTGCATTCTCTCTCCTGACCAGCAGGGGGCGACTCCTCTGGTTGTATAGAAGTCTATACACCATGTGTTAAAGCTGCATTCTCTCTCCTGACCACCAGCGGGCGACTCCTCCGGTTGTATAGAAGTATATGCTTCAAGTGTTAAAGCTGCATTCTCTCTCCTGACCACCAGCGGGCGACTCCTCTGGTTGTATAGAAGTCTATGCTTCATGTGTTAAAGCTGCATTCTCTCTCCTGACCACCAGGGGGCGACTCCTCTGGTTGTATAGAAGTATATGCTTCATGTGTTAAAGCTGCATTCTCTCTCCTGACCACCAGGGGGTGACTCCTCTGGTTGTATAGAAGTCTATATAAATGACTCTACTTCTTTCTTGATTTATTCCCTCAGTAAACATTGTAAACATGAGTTTATGTCTCAATCTCTAGTTTCAAGTCTTCTTCAATACAGCATGATGTTCATTTAGTAAATTATGGTCATTGAGAGTCAAACAGACCATAAAGCAGGGGACGCTTTAGGGGCGGGGCTACAGGGTGATTGACAGGTCGTTACCATGTCCACTTCTTATATACTGTCAATGTGGACAGAACACTTTGCAATGATTGGCTCAGAGCAGCTGTCAATCACAGCTGGCAACCAGTTTTCAAAAAGTAGACCAGCGTTTGAGGAAAGCAATTCATGATAATATCAGCAGCAGTAAATAACAACAACTAGTGTTGTAACATTTGTCTTATTTATAATTAAACTGTCTGGGTCGTGTTGCCACCGTTTCAATGTGAAGTTCCTCATTTCTACATTATTTGTGTTTTGCTCAACAACAGGAGTCTGAGACATTATTTCGAGGTAACTTTGAGGAAAGCATTGATCCCAACTCTACATCACAGCATCTTGGCCGTTTATCACCGTCGACAACAACAACAAGCGCAGGTTTTGTTCTTTCCGCTGAGCGACTGAACCCACTGAGCAGCTATATTTAGTTTGCTCCATAAAAACAGAGCTAATGATCACGCTGGAGCAGCCCACAGTGACGGAGACCCTCTGCAACCTCCAGCAACGCTCTGAAGCCCTTGATGTTAACAACAACAACCCCGAGAACCTGCAACATTCATTACCATTAACATACTCTGCTGTGGAGCATGAAAAATAAACCCAGAAATATGTTTTATTCCTGCAGTTGGTTAGTGAGCAGAAAGTGAAAGTGGAAAATATAATTTCCCCAGTTTTAATCCTGTGTCATGTGTTCATGTATCACTTGTAATATATATATATATATATATATATATATATATATATATATATATATACATATATATATATATATATATATATATATATGTTTATATATGTGTATATTTCTGTGCTGTATGTGTGTTCATATACCTTATATATCTTTTTTTTACTGTTTTTCATTGTAACTTGTCGATTTTTAATGCATATCTAAAAAATCTATAAAAATGTGATCACAAAAAAGAAAATACTGTGTTTTCACATAAAAATCCTAATTTTTGCCGGTTGCTGGGCGGGCTTGGAGTTCATCAGCTAGAAGGCGACGCGACAATTCAAGGATTCAAAGCTCATTTATTGTCATTATGCAACAAAACAAAATTCAGTCGTAGCTCGTTTTCAGCACATTAAACACATGAGGGACAAAACAAAAGCAGTTATAGATTCATGTCGTGCATTTTTTTTCAATAATTTGCATTACAGCTAATTAACAGCATATTACACGGAGCAGCCATCTTGGATGATTAGGTCCAACTCTAAGCCCCGCCCACACCCAAACCCCACTGGTCTTGATTTAAATCCCTTTTGTGACTGAAATACGTCACGTGACCGGAGCTCGAGAAGGTCTAACATCCGTTTCACCGGCACCTTAATTGAGTTTTTTAATAAATGTACGAGACAGATTGATGATTTATGGCTGCAGGAAGGCAAACTGCTCGGTATGCAGACGCAGCACCGAAGAGTCATAAACGTCTGGGGAAACGACTCATCTGCCATCTGCCTTCTGAACATGAGGCGGTTGAGCGGGAGATATGGATCATATCTTGGATCCATATTTGAATATTTGAGCAATTTAAGATATTAAAAATATCCTTAATAGATGTGTAAAGTCATTAAAAAATGTAAATACAACAAATCACCCCATCAAATCAAAAGCAGCTCAATATAGCCAACACATATTCACGTGTTTGAAAGATTCATGATGGCGGGGGATAAATAATGAACTCACGGGCCGAGGGGGCGACACTTTGTAAGCATTTTAATATGCGACCCCTCAATCAACCAGCACGGCCTCCCAGAGGAAGAGCCAAATATAGAGTTCATCTAAAACAAAATAGACTGTAAAAATAATTCTGAATATCACTAAGCAGCTAGTGGGCCAACACAGTCAAAGTTGATGGACAATGTTTTAGTTTTTTCTCACGTTGAATGTTTACTGTGAAGATGTCGGCCGTATCTGAAATACTGCAAATATATAAATATTGCAGTACTTTCATTAGTTGGCCACGGGCTCAATCGCATTACATAGTGAGTTAACGCATGTATCTCAATGGGAATCATTGATTATTGCCAGTTTAACAGCACAATGTGCTCCAAATTTTGAATGGTGTAAAGCAGTGGTTATCAAACTGTGGGGCGCGCCCCTCTAGTGGGGTGCAGAGTTATTACAGGTGGGGGAAATGCTGAATTTGTATTATTTAAAAAATAAATAAAAATTATCCCAAAGTGGGGAAATTATTCTCTGAATTTTACCCATCCTTAGTAATTAAGGAGCAGTGAGCTGCTGTGAAGCAACTGGGGCTTCAGTGTCTTGCTCAAGGACACTTCAACATGAAACTATGGGGAGAACAGGGATCGAACCGGCGACCTTGTGGTTTCAGGACGACACTCTCCATGAGCTACATGAGAACTTCACATAGTACAAAAGTACACGGACATAAAACGTCAGTAATGAATACATGGTGAAATGCCTGTACTTTCGTGGAAATGTTTGCGTTACGCCGTTAGCTTGCGCATGCATGCGCCACGGCCAAGATTCTCTGCAACTTTTTGCCAAAAGACAATCTATTGTTACAACTTAGTTGGGGCGGTGGGGCATGAACATTTTTCTTCCTCCAAAGTGGGCGTGACTGAACAAGTTTGAGAACCACTGCCGTAAAGGAACCGACTGTAATCACTGCATGCATGCAACCCGCTCCACGCGGGCTCGTTGGAAAGGGAACGTCTTTTTTTTAAAGAAATGTCCAGACAGGCAAAGATCCGTAATTAACAGCTGGATCAAGTAGCCGGCCTGTAGGTCTTTTTAGAAAATAGGACTGGGGCAAAGTGGCGGCTTTCCCTGCATAATTCTTCTACAAGGATTTCCACCATCTTTATTTCCCCGTGTCTCCCACACATCCGTCCACTGTCCCCTCATCCCTCTGGGGGACAACACATAGCGTCAGGGAGGACGAAGACGTCACGTTGCAGATCCCCGTTCCCTCTTTCCACAGATGAGACGCTGCTTTGTTATTAAAGATTCCATCGGAAGACGAGTCTTAATTTCAACGCTGGGGAAAAAATAAAAAATTCCAACTCTGCGGTTTGTGTTCATGATGAAATATTCTCATGTCTGCCTCTTGTGTTTTTCCAGAAACTCCACGGCGAAAAAAAGAAAAAAAGAAGTGTATTCTGAGCGATGGCATTTCAAAGGCTTTGTGGACTAGCGGTTGCATTTTTGCAGCAGATGCTTTTCTCACTAATTAATGCCAGCGAAGACAACTCTGACATTCACTCACTGAGAGCAACAGAAAGCTCTTCCCTCTCCGAAACGCTGTTCGTCTCTCGGCTCGGCACGTTTACACCGGCTGTAGGTTAATTGGCTAATCCCAAGCGGATGGAGGGATTGATGACCAGGAAGCGGCAGACGGAGAGTCAGTAAAAGACCCGACAGGCGACGGGGAAAAGAGAAAATGACGGGGACACCGGGACCAATTTGGCCGTCTTCTCCCCTCATTAACCGAGAGCTGCGACGGGTCATTAGTCCCGGTACGCTGGTCTCGCGGTGAAAAACACCTGCCGAAGGTGGCAGATGGAGGAATTTAGGGGCCCAGAAATAGACGTCCATGAGGGGGAACGCTCGGTAATTTGGCTCCCGATGCCCCGTTTTCAAATTACCGGCGCGTTGCTCGTTCTAACCGCTCCACACTGCACGCCAACACCTACCACCATGACACCATGACACCATGACACGGTGGCATCACACACAGACTGTGTATAAGAAGTTGGTCTGTGTGGTTTTGAAGCCTCAACTTCGGCCTTTTGGCCTTCGCCATCTTGGATTCTGTCCTTCGCCATCTTGGATTCTGGCCTTCGCCATCTTGGATTTTGGCTGACGCCATCTTGTTGTTTTTTTATCCTCAAACAGCGGTTTGTAAGATGTCTCACGAAAAGTCACTCTTTATTTTTTGTGTATTAAAGTCCAGCAACACGTGTCAGCATGCTCGTTACATGCGTATACGATACGGTCTTTTCAGAATAAACTTCCGTCCTCACAGGCGACTCAGTTAGCTTTAGGCTACATAACTACTATAGGTTTAACTGGGTTTAACAGGTTTAACTGGGTTTAACAGGTTTAACTGGGTTTAACTAGGTTTAACAGGTTTAACTGGGTTTAACAGGTTTAACTGGGTTTAACAGGTTTAAATGGGTTTAACTAGGTTTAACAGGTTTAACTGGGTTTAACAGGTTTAACTGGGTTTAACAGGTTTAAATGGGTTTAACTAGGTTTAACAGGTTTAACTGGGTTTAACTAGGTTTAACAGGTTTAACTGGGTTTAATAGGTTTAACAGGGTTTAACAGGTTTAACAGGTTTAACTGGGTTTAACAGGTTTAACAGGTTTAATAGGTTTAACAGGGTTTAACAGGTTTAACAGGTTTAACTGGGTTTAACAGGTTTAACTGGTTTTAACTAGGTTTAACAGGTTTAACAGGTTTAACTGGGTTTAACTAGGTTTAACAGGTTTAACTGGGTTTAACAGGTTTAACAGGTTTAACTGGGTTTAACTAGACGTTACTGACGTCTGCAGGTCACGTGACAAAAACATCAACGTTGAATTGCTTCACTGGCTAACATTCGATGTTGGTTGGACCCCTTTTGCGTAAAAAGCTGTTGAGCAAGTTGGAAGTATTTATCTTCCCGCTGAAGACTTCGGTCGGACATCGTGGTCGTGTTTTCGTTATTGGCTCACTAACCAGTAATGTCAATTTTTCACAATCCAGATTATTTTTCGCCACCTCAACCAAGCATTTAAACAATTTTGCCACATTTAGTCATTTTAATGAAATGTCTGGTGGTTCCAAAAAATTGCACTAATTCTCTCCTCTTTTATCCAAATATCAATCAACACAAAAACGCTTTGATGTGAGCTTGTCTAAAAAGATCAAAACTTCCTGAGACGGCGCTCACTGAGTGTGTGTGTGTGTGTGTGTGTGTGTGTGTGTGTGTGTGTGTGTGTGTGTCTGAGACTGAAGCCAATAACATCAGAAGATAAAAAAGAGTGTTTCTGCTCTAATTTAAGCACCGCTAATAAACAGGCAGTGACAGACTGAAGCTTCCTGTCTAAACGCCCGGCGAGTTGTTCTTTAATAACCTCAGCAATTTAGTGGCGGAAATTGCGAATGGTTTGCATTTTGATTGCCTCTCTATGGCTCTCAACATGGTGACGGCAAGTAGCTAAAGGTGCTAGAGTCCTTCAGTCATAAGAGCATCATCAAGCTTCTGGATATTTCTCATTGGGTTGTAGTTCTAACTTCCTGTTTGTGGTTCTGTGTGAGCAACAAACTCAGAAGGAACCCAGAGAGGAGTAAACAAAACCTCCTGCCCATTACAGCCGTTTAGCCTCGATTCCCACTCTTTTTATTTCTATTTATGCGTGTTGGCCAACACACACACACACACACACACACACACACACACACACACAAAAGAGCGCGCCAGTTGGCCGGGGGAGCGATCCAAAGGACGCCGCGTGCAGCAGCGAGCGCCAAGAAAGCAAAAGGCGCAGGAGGTTCAGTCACGTGTTCATTTAAATATGAGAGCAGCAGACTGGATGAGATTATAGAAGAGAGACGGGGAGGATGGATTTCAATTTGAGAGCATTACATGTATTCTCTCTCTCTCTCTCTCTCTCTCTCTCTCTCTCTCCCCCCAGGTGAGATAATGACTCCCAGCAATGAGCAGGAGGAGGAAGTTGGCAGCACTGTCGCCACATAGCGAAGCCCAACGGTTATTATGGCACGGCGTCCTCCTCCCTCCTATTTATCTGTTTACACACACACACACACACACACACACACACACACACACACACACACACACACACACACACACACACACTCTCTAGGATCTAATTTAACAGCATCTCACCAGCAGCATCACTGCAGTGGTACGCATTGCACCTCCAAAACCTCATTATATCACAACCTCCACTCAGCACATTTATATTTATATTATATTTAATATATTTATATTTGTATGTGTGTATATATACATGTATATATATATATATATATATATATATATATATATATATATATATATATATATATATATATATATATATGCTTAATGCACATACAAAACAGCTTCAGGTTGAGGGAAAGAAACTGAAAGAGGGAGAAAGAGGCAGATGGAGAGTGACGAAAAAAAAGAAAAAAGAGCAAAGAGGGCGAGAGAGGGGAGGGGAGGTAGTAGAGAGAGAGAGAGAGAGGGAGAGAGAGAGAGAGAGAGAGAGAGAGAGAGAGAGAGGGGAGGCTGATCCAACAACAGCGCTGGTGAGACAGAAGTTTCAGCTCGGCGCTTCACACACAACCAGGACAGAAGCTCCCGAACACACACACACACACATACAGGTGAGACAACTCTTCTTCTTCTTCTTCTTCTTCTTCTTCTTCTTCTTCTTCTTCTTCTTCTTCTTCTTCTGCAGCTCTTTTTTTTATTGCATGACATCAGGTGTGAAGGTGAACTTTCATGTCGTGAGTGTGCAGGCACGCCTCGTTCATCCCAATGCAATAAGTGTCATTTCCCACAAGAAGTGTGTGTGTGTGTGTGTGTGTGTGTGTGTGGTGGTAGAAAGCACTATGCTGTGTGTGTGTCGTGCAGCGTCTGAGCAGCGTGCATTATTTATCTCCAGAAGCAGCGATATCTCAGAGGGAGAAACGTATATGAATATAAATATATATTCATATACATATATGTGTACTGTCATGTCATGTGTGATGGCTGAAGCGATGGGAGCTACACAACCTGCCTCTTTTCACGTGTTTCAGCCGCACACACACTTACATCTCGGCCACGGTCGGTTCTGCGGCGCCTGCAGCGCATATCTATATATCTATATGCTTTATTTATCTTTCATCTTTCATTATCTGCGGTGGAGATGCCCCCCCCCCCGCCCCCCCAGGCTGCAGGGAGGCGCTGATACCGCTGAGGTGATGAGATCTCATCTTTCAGGCGGCTTCTCTCACAGCAGAGAGGTCGACTCCTTTTTGTCTGCAGTTCCTTTAATCCACATCAGCTGCTGCTGCTGCGGGCAACAGACTCCTCATCTGGCTCAGGGTGCGTGTGCAGATTACATATTTGTTAAAAGGCATATGCTCGTGTTACTTGCAGCATCTGTGTGTTGGTGCGGCTGCATCCAGCAGCTGCTGCCCTGTTTTTATTGCAGACCGAAGGCAGAGGAAGCAGCACGCCTTCGCACTTTAAGGACAATCAAAGCTCTGACTCCTCCCCCCGCGGGGTTGGACGGTGGTTCTTTGTGAAGGCTGCCGTTTGGATTTACTGTTGAATAGAGTGTGTGGAGTTTGAATGTCCTCGGCGTGCCAGCGTTCCTCACAGAGTCCAAAGCGAAAGACCGCGCATAAGAAGTGGACGCAGTCGCCGCGACGTCGCCCGTCTGGTTTGGGGACGGGTGTTTTGAAGCCTCGGGTTCGGCGGTTTGTCCGTCGCCATCTTGGCTTTTTGCAACCGATAAACGGAAGTTACCGTGTTCAGAATGTGGAGGAGGGACGAAGAGACGCCGCACACGTCTCCGGTAGGGCTTAGCGACCTGTCAATCACATTAAGCCCCGCCCCTAAAGAGTACTCGGCATTCATTCTTTTAGCAGCGCTCCTTAGTCCTTTCACGGCGTGTTTTTACAAGTGTAGCATTCAGAAATGTTCTTGTTCAGCGCTCGGTTGTGCTAATGCTGCCGTCGATAAGCGAGCCGGAAGTCGATCACTTCGGGTGAGTTCTCCCGACTTCTAATTGAACTGCGTCTGCTCGGCTAACGGATGTTTGTCTCTGAGGTTTAGACCATTTACAGAGGACCTCATGCTGCGTTCACACCAAAAGCGTTGTGAATTTTTCACGCGAGTAGATTGCATGCAAAGTCAATGCACAGACGCGAATGGTTGCGAACAACAGAAATTAATGCCGGGCGGTGCGAACGACGCGAATAACACCGAGTTGCAAAAGCCAATCAGCGTTGAGAAGCTCCGCCCGTCATCACTGCCGTCCTGCCGTTGCTGAATCAAAATGGCTGCTCGTCCGCCTGAAGTAGCGCTGGAAGCGGCCGTCATTCAGACGCTGTTCCAGAGCTGTGTGCGCCCACGGATAATATTATGAACCCAGACACGGGGGCGTTTGATGTTCCGACATTTTGTGGAATTTCTACAAGGAGTATGAAGCAGAACTAGTGGGTATTTCAATGGTGGATGGTGGAAATAGTAACTGTTTTTACGGAGGAAAGCCACAGAGATAAGCCACGCCCCCTTTCTGCCGCGGAAAAGCGAATGACGCAAATTAAACTCACGCGAAAAATTCGCAACTCTTTTGGTGTGAACGTAGAATAGGAGAGCGGGAACAAGGAGAAACTGTGTGTGAAATAACTTTAAATGAACTAGAGAATCCTGTGGGGAAACGTTTCTGAAGATCTCTCAACTCCGTTTAAAAAGGTCGGGAGGAGTGAACTCGCACAAACGCACAAATTACTACAACGTTGTTCCCCCCGAGTTTCGACAATGGATCGCAGCATTAGCTCCGCCCCCTCTCGTGTCCCTTCTGGTTGCGAAAAAAACAAAAACAAGATGACGACGGCCTAAATGCCGAACTAGAGGCTTTAAAAGCAGCGGTCCACAAACCAACGGGGTCGCCACAAAGACAAAGTCTCTAACTCGTGGAACAATCACACTCTCCTGTTCGCAGAGGAAGACTTTCCGATGTGTTCTTCCAGGGTTGAGGCCCTTTAAATTCACATAAAAGTTAAGCAAAAAAAAGTCTCCCTCGACCTCACGCAGCTCGTGTTATGACTTAATATATATGCTATCTAAATGTTCTTTATTACCTATTTGCACTTTATTATTATTATTATCTGTATTCACTATATGTTGGACAGGAGAGGAACGTATTTTCAAATCTTCTGTATGTTTGTACATGTGGAAGAATTGACAACTTTAACTTTAAAGACCAATTTTTGTCTTTTTTTAAAGGATTTTTAGCGGGAGATGTTCCCATTATAAAAAGGAAATACAAATGAATTAATTAAGTAAAAGGGCTTAGAACATTATGTTGTATATAATGACCTTTATTACGCCTCATACGTGGTTTGTTTACATTTTCGGGTCGATACCATTTGGAACACAGATTTGGTGCTAAATAAAATTAAAATTGTACCACTCAATAATTAATACAAAATTATTTAAAAAAAAATCCCTCCAAAATACCACATTGAGAAAACCCCATGCTGTGGTTTGGTAACCAAATGTATTCAATACTTTAAATACATTGTGAAAGTGGAACGTTATAGAACAGGGGTGGGCAAACTTTTTGGCTCAGGGGCCACATTGAATTAAAAAATTTGACAGACGGGCCGGGCCAGTATCAGATGGATGGAGAGTGTTTGACAAAGGGGGCGTGGCTTATCGCCGTCGGGTCTCTCCGTGAAAAAGAGCTGTCTTTTCCGGTATCGATTATGGAATAAATAACCACTAGTTTTGCTTTATACTTGTTGTCGAAGTCCCAAACATGTCGGAACATGAAACACCCTTGTGTTTGGGTTCATAATATTATCCGTAGCCGCACACAGCTCGGTGAATTTCTCCGACTCCTCCAGGAACTGCGCCGGTCTTATCTCCGTAAAACGGATACCGATTCTGCCATCCACCTTGGAAATAACCACCAGTTCTGCTTTATACTTGTTGTGTAAACTCCACATACGTCGGAACATCAAACTCCGTGGTGTCTGGGTTCATAATATTATCCGTAGTCCCACAACAGCGTCTGAATGACAGCCGCTGCACACACGAAAAGCCTAAAAGAGCGCTGTGCAATAAATAAGCATGAAGAAACATCAACGCTGGTCTGTTGTGGTCATCGTGCTTCGGGAAACTGAACTTGGGAACGGAGAAGCGCTACAGCGGTCTTTACTATAACTTATAATTATTTAAAATAAAAAACTTTTTTTTAATATTTTTTTTTAATAACTTTTTTTTAATATTTTTTTTTAATGTTATAATAATTATAATACTCGGCGGGCCGTATATTAATACTCGGCGGGCCGTATCCGGCCCGCGGGCCGTAGTTTGCCCACCTCTGTTATAGAACGTTATGATGGAATTATATGACGCCTACTTTCATGCTTTATTATGATTTAGAACATTTGAGCAGCAATTTTTGGGTCGATACCATTTGTTTTGGCAGATTTTGTGCCAAATAAAAATAATAATACTTAATAATCAAAAATAAATCAAAAATACCACATTAGGACACCAAAAGATTTGACATTTGGGAGAATTCTGCACGAATTTTGGCGATGTTGTGTGTTTCATACGGCTGATTATCCTAGAGGTCACAACAGGTCATTGCACAGGTGCATGTTTTAATGTGGCGAACATTCGAAAAGGAGAGGGTGAAGCTTAAAACCTCAAGAGAGAGCCCTGGTATTCTGAGCGAGCGACCGACCGCACGAACGACCTTCTGCGAGCCGGCCGAGGACAGCGGCGGTCCGATCTTTTGAAACGCGCGAATGGTTTCTTTTCGCCGCGAGGAGCGCGTCCTTTTCCCAAAGAGTTGGGAGGAGAGAGGCCTCTTGACCGTCGGAGCAGGCCGGTCCTTGAAAAGCACAACATGCGTCCCGCTCAGGGCGCCGGTCCACGTGAGATCATCGACCGGAGCGGCGTGGAACAAGGGCGCGAAAACAAAAGGTTTTGGATTTACCGCCAAGAGCCGATTGTGAAATAAGCCCCGAGCTGAGGAACATGCCAGAGTTACACAGCGAGTCTCATCTGATAATCCCTCTGTTTGCTGCCCTGATCCGTCTCCTGCAACATCCTTAATATATATACATATATTTATATTGACCCGACCCTGAACTCTTCCTGTGTGCCGAGACGTTGCCGTCACTTCAGGCCCTCGAAAAAAAGGGGACAATTCCCTCAGGGGATTCTCTGTGTTTTCATGCGTCATCGCCCTGCGATCTTTTTCAGTCCAGTTAAATGATTTTCTGTTTGTTTGCTTTTTTGTAATTTTATTTTGACACGTGCGCAGATAACTGTGCAGCCGGTCCGGTTTTCGACTGCAAATCAAAATGATTTCGTAAAGTAAATTCCAGTTGAAAAGCTGGTTCCGTCACTTGATTGCCTCTCTATGGCTCTCAACATGGCGACGGCAAGTAGCTAAAGGTGCTAGCAGCGCTATATACTCAACTAAAGCAAATAGTTGTGCGTTGCTACACTAATGCTCGGAATGTCGCATATTGCTACTTTTACAAAAGGTTTCTGAAGTCGTTCTCCAGCAGAACAACTTTTAAAACAAGTTGCGGTTTGATCCAAAGTCGATGGAAAGAAACAAGTTGCTCCAGGCCGGCTTGAATTCAGGAGCCGACGCGTCCGCATCGAAAACGTGACTCCACTCTAAAAACATGCAGACAATGAGTAGAAAAATAAGAGAAACTGGAGAAAAAAAATACCTGTTTCCGTCAACGAGCGCTCGAGCAACAGTTCAACGGCAACTTGCCGACAACGTAGAAGGCCTCGCTGGAGCGCTTTGTTGCTCGTAGTGTGAGCGCCACAGATAGGTAGTCATGGTAACGTCACCTGTTGATGTGTGGACTGATGTATGAAGCCTCCTGTTTGGAGTCGGCATCTTGGCTTTTTCTCAATGAACAGGAAGTGACCAGATGTCATAATACATTATATATTATTATTATCTGTATTCACTCTGTATAAATCAAGAGAGAAGTAGAGTCATTTATATAGACCTCTATACAACCAGAGGAGTCGCCCCCTGGTGGTCAGGAGAGAGAATGCAGCTTTAACACATGAAGTATAGACTTCTATACAACCAGAGGAGTCGCCCCCTGGTGGTCAGCAGAGAGAATGCAGCTTTAACACATGAAGTATAGACTTCTATACAACCAGAGGAGTCGCCCCCTGGTGGTCAGGAGAGAGAATGCAGCTTTAACACATGAAGCATATACTTCTATACAACCAGAGGAGTCGCCCCCTGGTGGTCAGGAGAGAGAATGCAGCTTTAACACATGAAGCATAGACTTCTATACAACCAGAGGAGTCGCCCCCTGGTGGTCAGGAGAGAGAATGCAGCTTTAACACATGAAGCATATACTTCTATACAACCAGAGGAGTCGCCCCCTGGTGGTCAGGAGAGAGAATGCAGCTTTAACACATGAAGCATATACTTCTATACAACCAGAGGAGTCGCCCCCTGGTGGTCAGGAGAGAGAATGCAGCTTTAACACATGAAGCATAGACTTCTATACAACCAGAGGAGTCGCCCCCTGGTGGTCATTAGGGAGAATGCAGCTTTTAAGACAGCATAACTGGAGGTTGTTTCCTGGTGAACACACAGTAAAATCATACATCAGAAAGCTGCTGTAGCTTGCTGACGTTGGCATTTTAGCTTGAAGTCAGACTCATTTAATTACATATGAAAAGCATCACACATCATTCACTCTTTAAATAAAACATTTTTTCACATAATTAATATAAAATGTGAATTTATTTTCAAACATTTACAATCTATTGTAACACATCATATCAAAAATGTGTTTAAACTTATGTTCGAGTGCTGAATGAAGACCTGGAGTTAATCAGAGAAACTACAGAATAAGAAAGAGTGATAACACCAGATTATCTGTAAGCACTCGATGGATTAACCATAAAGAAATGAGATAAGTCTGTTCCCCTCCTTGTTGAATATCTGCGTGAAAGTAAAATAACAGCTTTAAAATAGGAGCTCTTTGATTCTGAGGAGAAGGAAACCTGAAGCGGCGCCTCTGTGTCGGATCACATAACGTCTCCTGCTGTGCTGGAACTCGTCTCCACCGTCTACCTGCTTCCCTTTGTGGTTATCAGGCAGAATGAGAGAAACATCACTGATGAATGTTTTATTGGCCTTCAAACCTCGGAGTCTACGCTCACATTTTAATCCCAAACCACATCCTGTGTGTCGAGTCCTGGACGCGACACGGGGAGCTCATGTCTGCTGGTTTCCTGCCAGCGAGAGGGAAAGAAGATGTTTACAGGACGGATTAGAGTTCAGGGATCTTCCTCTGTTGTTCCCTTCAGCTGACAAGCTCTCACCTCAAAGTCTTCTCTCTCTCTCTCTTTGTCTTCCTTCTTCTTCTCCTCCGTCGTCTCCATCCGTCCGGTCCCCACAGGAGGGTCCTGAGTCCACAGTTGAGCAGGCAGCTGACAGCACGGTGACAAGTGATGAAGATGAGGAGGAGGAGGAGGAGGAGGAGGAGGAGGAGGAGGAGGAGGAGGAGGAGGAGGAAGGGAGGAGGTGTCAGACTTCATACGGATCAAAAAGACAAAAGGCAGAGTTGAAAGAGGATCCAGGAATGAGAAAGGATTGTCGGATGAAACTATTAATTTTTTAGGAGGCTTTAACATGACGATACCTTCAGCATATACACGTTAAATATATGGATTGTATAGGAAAACATATTAATTATATATGAAAAGCATCACACATCATTCACTCTTTAAATAAAAAGAATTGTGATACATTTTTTCACATAATTATATAAAATGGGAATTTATTTTCAAACATTTACAATCTATTGTAACACATCATATAAAAAATGTGTTTAAACTTATAATTAAAACAGTCGAACATAAAGTATAAACAAAAGCCAAACCAAGTCCATTAAGTTAAAATTTTAAATAACATCAGAATATGTTATAACTAATAATTTAATGTGAATAATGACTAATAACATGTGTTATTATTATTTTTATAATAATAATTATAATAATAATCATAGAAAAATAAACACAATAGGCAAATATATATATATATATATATATATATATATATATATATATATATATATATATATATATATATGTCAGAGTAGATTTTAGTGACATGGATTTCTCATTTACATATTTAAGAAACTCACATTTTAAACATATTACTGTTCGTATGCATTAAGAATGCTTAAGATGTCTCTCAATGTGTGTGAATACTAAACACGTCATAACATAATCCTGTATATTCATAGAGACAGATCTTTCTCAGTCTGTTACTTTGCAGCTGCAGAAACCTTGAAGTTTCTCAACACACGAGGTCAGAGGTCACAGGGTGACTGGGTGGAAACCAGTGGGCTCCAGACCACACATATAAATGAGTGGTTGGGAGGTGGACGTGCTTTTTGTGTTGTAACTCCCCTCTGCGAGAAACGGAGCTCGTAATAAAGTGATTTAGTCTATTATCGTAGAAAAGAGAAACCGTTAAAAGAAGAAGAAGCCGCTCCGCTTCCCGTATTGACTTGGCAGCTGTGGTTGTCGTTACTCAGCAGGTTTTCAGGGCGAGACGCTGAACCTTAAATTGATCCTGTTGGCAGCTCTGTGTGTGTGTGTGTGTGTGTGTGTGTGTGTGTGTGTGTGTGTGTGTGTGTGTGTGTGTGAGGTGCTTTAGATAGAAGCAGCATATGCTTCTCTCAAACACGATGAATAACCCAGAATTAAAAAAATTACAACGACTAATAACAGCAGCAGTGGATAAAGTAGAATAATGATAACACAATAGTAATGATGTGGGTAATAGTAATAGTAATGTGACTAATAATAATAATAATAGTAGCAGTGGGCGTCAGGTTCAGATACATCAACGGAAACAATCAGCTCTCAGGATGTAGTCATGCAGGCAGCAACCTCTAATGTCCTCTGGTTGTATAGAAGTCTATTCTTCACTTCATGTGTTAAAGCTGCATTCTCTCTCCTGACCACCAGGGGGCGACTCCTCTGGTTGTATAGAAGTCTATGCTTCATGTGTTAAAGCTGCATTCTCTCTCCTGACCACCAGGGGGCGACTCCTCTGGTTGTATAGAAGTCTATGCTTCATGTGTTAAAGCTGCATTCTCTCTCCTGACCACCAGGGGGCGACTCCTCTGGTTGTATAGAAGTCTATGCTTCATGTGTTAAAGCTGCATTCTCTCTCCTGACCACCAGGGGGCGACTCCTCTGGTTGTATAGAAGTATATGCTTCATGTGTTAAAGCTGCATTCTCTCTCCTGACCACCAGGGGGGCGACTCCTCTGGTTGTATAGAAGTATATGCTTCATGTGTTAAAGCTGCATTCTCTCTCCTGACCACCAGGGGGCGACTCCTCTGGTTGTATAGAAGTCTATGCTTCATGTGTTAAAGCTGCATTCTCTCTCCTGACCACCAGGGGGGCGACTCCTCTGGTTGTATAGAAGTATATGCTTCATGTGTTAAAGCTGCATTCTCTCTCCTGACCACCAGGGGGCGACTCCTCTGGTTGTATAGAAGTCTATGCTTCATGTGTTAAAGCTGCATTCTCTCTCCTGACCACCAGGGGGCGACTCCTCTGGTTGTATAGAAGTCTATGAGAAAATGACTCTCCTTCTGGCTAATCCTTTTCACAGTTTATCGGTACATTTTGGGTCGCCTGAAAAATAATTCAGTCAGTCAGCATTCCGGCTGTACTTAGCTCCACCCTCTTGCGTCACTAAAAAAACAAGATGGCGGCGGCTAAAAGGCTGAACTTGAGGCTTCAAAACAGAAGTCCACAAGACCTTGGAAAACGCCTCCGGGGGCCATTTTAGTTTGAAAACTCCGTGGCTGCGTTTTTCTCTGGTCGGGCAGAAATTGCTGACCTCGGTCACGTGACACCCGCTTTCAGGAATTATTTCCCAAAACACTCGTCTGAACAGAGTAGTAGTCGCGCTTTCCAACACAGGTGACACCTTTCACCGGTGCCTGCATGTGTTGGTCGGTGAAAGCGGCACTAATGGGGTCTGTGCTTCCATATGTTGTCAACAGAAAAGAAAACACGGAGCCGAAATGTAACACCGTTTTTGTTTCCCCCGGTTTGTTCCAGACGATGTCCCAACTGCTCCTTTTATACGTTTTCTTTTGTAGATCTAAAACCTGGTTTCAAAAAACGAAAGGCAGTGTGAAGTAAAAATGTTTAAATATTTATGAATACAAACTTTAAAAGGTATTTGAGCTCAGACTCCAGGTGCCCGCTGCCAGAAGCCTCCCTCTCCTCTTTGCTCTGCACACATGGCTGCTCACATGGAGAGAGCGGCACAACAGTGTGAGGATGGACTCTAAAGACATCTTGTGCTGCATCAGCAGAGATTCATGCAGAGGACCGAGTAGCGGGATGCTGTTGCTCCAGAGCAGCCACTGGCAGCTTGTCTGAGGTGCGCCCAAAGATGGCGTCTGTCTTGTTGAGTTGCCTTTTAGTCAAATGTTCTGAGTGGATTTGAGTTCCCTTAAAGACGGAGATTTTTAAACCTCCATTTCAGCATTTCGGCCGTCGCCGCCATCTTGTTTTTTTTGCGACCAATGAACAGAGGTTACCATGTTTGGATTGAGGAGAAGTGACCTGTCAATCAACCTTGTAGCCCCGCCCCTAAAGCGTCCCCTGCTTTATGGTCTGTTTGACTCTAAATGACCATAATTTACTAAATGAACTTCATGCTGTATTGAAGAAGACTTGAAACTAGAGATTGAGACATAAACTCATGTTTACAATGTTTACTGAGGGAATACATCAAGAGAAGTAGAGTCATTTATATAGACTTCTATACAACCAGAGGAGTCACCCCCTGGTGGTCAGTAGAGAGAATGCAGCTTTAGCACATGAAGCATATACTTCTATACAACCAGAGGAGTCGCCCCCTGTTGATCAGTAGAGAGAATGCATCTTTAACACATGAAGCATAGACTTCTATACAACCAGAGGAGTCGCCCCCTGGTGGTCAGGAGAGAGAATGCAGCTTTAACACATAAAGCATAGACTTCTATACAACCAGAGGAGTCGCCCCTGGTGGTCAGGAGAGAGAATGCAGCTTTTTTTTTTTACAAAGTGTATATGTCTAGGACTTTTGAAAGGTAAGAAAAGAAGAGTGGATCTGACCTGCTCTGCTTTTGTCAAGGTGAAAAATGTCACTTTTTTGTTCTGCAAATTTTGTGTGAAAGCAACAGTTAAAAACATATCTATTGACATAACAAAGTATGACACAAAAAAGAAGAAAACCCCTCCATGTGTGAAGGGCTTTAAGAGATGATATACATGATATATACATTCATACCACTAGACGGAGCCCTTTGATGTCCATATCCTCAGCCAAAGTTACATTTTGATATTTACTCCAGATTCAGATGTGTGAACTTTTACATCCCCCTCCCTCAGAAGCCAGAGCTTTGATTGGCCCCCAGCAGGTACGGCCTCCTGAGGCGGCTTCACAGCACCAGTCACACCCTGCAGCCTTCACGGGGAACAGAAGGGCAGCATTGATCATGACATAAACCTTCATGCGCTGGGACTCGTCTGTAAGCACATGCAGACGGGAGCTTTATTCATTTCTTTCTGCTTTGCGTCAAATTCATCGGAGGATGTAAAAGGAATACGTATACGGCGTCTCTACGTCATTCGAAACACGTAAACAGATATTTTTAGGTTCCGTTTAATTCTGTCTTTCAAAACGTCTCCGTCGACTTAAACCAGGGGTCGGCAACCCGTCTGTTGCAGCTCCGAGGCTTTGAAAGGGATTGAACCTGCTACCTTGTGGTTATCGGATGAACGCTCTACTACATCAGCCACAAACATATATATATATATAGTTCTCATCTTCTGCATTGTTTTTAATTTACCTCAATAGAGGCCGACGCATGACTGTATTTTTTCTCTTCTTTATAAGAGAGTTATAAAAGGTAAAATAGTGATACAATATCAAGAATTGTCTTTATTCTTGTTCTATAATTTCATAAATACAACAAACTATAGTTTTGTATATATAATATCTCTGTATATAAGCTCCAGACACATTTATTTTGGTGGAAAAAAGGGCAAAAAGACTCTTTAGATAGGAACCCCTGACCTAAAGTTCACGTTCCTTTTCTCTTCCACATTACTTTTCCTAACCTGCTGGTTTTGGTTCCGGCCCTGTCTGAATATTTACTGATAAAAAAAACGATGAAAATAAGACCAAACAACATCACCCAGAATGCAATGCATGTGTACTTTTCCAACTTGAAGCACAGAGGCCCATAGTTCTTGTGTTTGAATCTTCACCTGAACCATTTCCATTGTTCCATAATTATACAGGGAGAAAAATACACTGCGGAACATTCCTTTCACCTCTTTCTCGTTGATTTCTCTCTCTCTCTCTCTCTCTCTCTCTCTCTCTCTCTCTCTCTCTCTCTCTCTCTCTCTCTCTCTCTCTCTCTCTCTCTGTTGCTATCCCAACACTCCGTTTCAACAACATGAATCAAGGTCAGACGAGAACTTGCTGACATGCATTCTGGAAACAGAAGTTAATCACACCCCGTGCAGAGGCGGGGAGACGTTCCCTCGGTTCTGTCGTCCTGCACATCGGATCTGAAAGGAAACAACAACTATGGGGTTAAAGTGCTGAATTACAGCGTTAAATGTGAGGACATCGGATGAATCGTGCTGCTTTTTATACCCTTTTATACCCTTGCCACTTTGGGGAAGCAGAAAACACTGAACATGTTATAAATGTCCAGTGTGCTACACTTGTTACGTTGTAGCTTATTTCAAACAGTTGCTCATTTACGTCCAGCCCGTAACTGCTGGATGTTTTTGTAGCAACGTAAAGTCCAATCCTCTCCCTCTTTTACCTCTGCTTTTGGTCTCCTCCACCAACTCCTGGAGGGAAACACCGGCCTCTGGCGCCGCTAAATGCTCCGCTAAATGCTCCGCTACGTTGACTCGCTAGTCGCCAGTGTTACAGGTCTCAGATGAAGAGCCTGATGGCAGACTTGTGCCCGAGAAAACGGAAAAGAATTCGGCGTCTTCTCAAACTATATTTATTATTATTTATCATATCCAGTGAAACAATCATCTTGTCCATTTCTAACTGACCATTACATTTCATTTAGCTGACCAAACATAGGTAATTACATTAATATACATTTTCAACACATCATCTGTTGTTACCTTGAGTTTAAACCCTTCTTTCTTTCCCAGTCACTGTGGCGCCCGTTAGGAAGACGTTACTTAAAATGGCGCCGCTGCGTCACCAGCACAGCGAATTAACAAACACTTACAACCCCTATACACACATCACAGTCACACTAGTCAACACATATAGTCTGAATCGACCCACTAAAACATCAAGAGCTGATTCATTCCACCATAAAGAAAAATAAAGATAAAACACTGAGCTAATATTAGCTTAGCTAGTACTTGACTTGACAGTAAAACTTTTAAAACCTCGTAGCGACTAAACAAAACACAAAGTCGTCTTACTAAACGTCGGTATACAATTCACAAGGTATACATGTGTATTTAACCAGTTACTGACCTGAGAAAACGGAGAAGAATGAGACAGGCAAACGTTTTGACACCACAGCGCTGCCGCCCACTGGGCACAGATGGTACTACACCTCAAAGCAACGTGTTCAAACAAACACTCATCAAATAAACAAAATGTGACCATACATTTCGTGTGCGTCACACTAGCCGTAGCCGAGCTTCCATTCAAAACAACAACGTTTAATTAGACGTATTCAATAAGTGGTTTGGAGAGAATGAACTCGTAGTTTATTGTCGTGGAAGTTGGTTTGTGGCGTTTTGCCGATTGCACTCGTCGTCTTTCTGTTTCTTCACAGTTTGTTTTTGTTTGTCTGGGCGGGGCGTTCTCGTAGCTTACGCTGTAATCAAAAGCACGAGCAAAGTGTGAGTCAACAACAACAACCAGAGGTCCTTGCAGCCACACATATCAGGACGCTAGCTGCAGCAGAAGGAGAGGCGATGATCCTCCTGGTGGACGCCATGCGGAGAGAGGAGCGAGCTGCTGTTGTGTCCGTGAGGCTTTCAAGGCTGCGTGCAGTAATTCTACCAAACAGTGATATTCAAAAGGCTCTTTTCCCTCAGACGGCAGTGGAGAGGAAGCCGTCTTTGTTGTCGGAGGCGGGGTGGCCGGCCTTGAGCTCCACAATGGACGCTCTGTCTGAGCATGAAGCACAAAGATGTTTCATCCTTTTGTGTTTGGAACATGAACGTGAACATGCTTTAATGGGCATGTAGGCATGTAGGACGATGATGTCACGCGGACGTGAAAGCTCGGGAAGTCGGATTCTTAAACCTTCTGTGGAATGAAGCTCACAGTATTAATAACATCACACATTCACGGATTTAAATACCAACAAATGAGCTTTCTTACAGAGATGAGAGGATGGACTTCAATCTCCTGTTGGTGGATCAGTTATGGAGCTTGAGGTGTTTTAGCTTAGCTTAGCATAAAGACAGGAAACAAGGATCAAAAACACACCGGCTAACGCGTCTAAATATCACGGAGTTCCACCTGTCGACGCCTCGGAAGCTAATTATTCATCAATAATCAGTTTATATAATTATTAAACCAACATTTCTGCATTTTACAGATTTACAGAAAGATACTTTACTTTCTGCTGACCCACAATGCAAAGCGCCACATTTATAGATGGAACTGGAAGGTAAACATCTATACGCAGGAACCCGACCTGTATTTATTTCCTTTATCGCACAAAATACAAACCTGCTTTCCACCGTCTGCGGCGCTGAAACCGGAGAGTTTTAGCGTTAATAAGCGGTTAAATGATGTTATTAAAGGCATTCTTACAGTCACTGAACACAGAACATGACAATGGTATTAATCTGTTCCGCTTTATGGTCTCAGGCTTGTTTCAGCTTCCAGGAGTTGGTCAGAAATCAATAAGTTGAGCTTTCTGAGAGCAGCTGCAGCGCAGGAGGAGATCTTCTGCCACAGTAATAATATTCTGAGCGCTTAACTTCCACATGAAACATTTTATATTTGAGCGTTTCTGGTTCGTTTGTGTACAAAATGAAAGTCGAACAGACGCGACGTGTTGTTTTAGGAGTCCTCGGTACCGCGCTAAGCTAAGCTAAATGCTAATCGTCTCCCGCTGCAGAGGCATGCTATCCATATCAACCCCAGCAAACAAGCATGTAGAATGTAAATTATGATGCTAGAAAAACAATAACTAGTGTGTCCGTGTGTGTGTGTGTGTGTGTGTGTGTGTGTGTGTGTGTGTGTGTGTGTGTGTGTGTGTGTGCAGTGAGTGTTGGTTATTTGGGCGTCAGTGCTCGACTACACCGTAACAATGGCTCTCTGTGTGCTGTGATCTGATGAGCGGGGGATGGGCCGATAGTGGAACGTCCTCTCCAGGAAACCGATTCCATCAGGAGAGCTAACCGTGCAGCGTGATGTCGATACGCTGAGTCATCAGAGCACACGCTGCTGATGTGGATGAGAACAACTAATACCTGGAGGAGAAGCACTACATACATGTAGAAACCACAGAGGCCTGCAGGCATCTGGACCCAGAGGAGCAGACCTCTGATCAAAAGATGGTCTTTATTTAAATATTGATATTTATAGAGGAATGTAAGTCACGCGTTTCCTTACAATGCATTTAATGATGCAATCATCTCTTTACAGGACTGTTAACAGATAACTACACATCCTCCTCTGCATGTCAGATGCTGGTTCCACTGGTTTCACTGGTTTCACTGGTTCCACTGGTTCCACTGGTTCCTCTCACCGGTGGCGTTTCAGGGAATAACACGTGGAGCGTAAACCCCTTTGTGAGCGCTGCGGTCCATTATAAACAAACTTTACACACACACACACACACACACACACACACACACACACACACACACACACACACACACACACACACACACACACACACACACACACACACACACACACACACACAATTCCTAAACTCACAATCGCAATTCAGCATGAACATGAACACACACACATTTTTTCTCTTAAAGCAACCTACGCAGCTACACACATTCCCACCCACACAACAAACATATTTAGACCACACACACACACACACACACACACACACACACACACACACACACACACACACACACACACACACACACACACACACGTTTACTGTACATCCACTCCAAAATAAATAACAGCAATGCAGCCAAACAACTTCCCACACCTTCACACTTTATTCTCTTCCTCTCCATCTTCCTCTTCCTCTCCATCTTCCTCTTCCTCTCCATCTTCCTCTTCCTCTCCATCTTCCTCTTCCTCCTGCTGTCCTGCTTTTCATCCCCGTCTCAATCATCAGTTATTGATCATCTCCTTGGAGGAGGAGTCATCCCTCCTTCCTCTATTTTCAGACGATCTCGTGAGCCGAACCTGAAGATGAAGAAAGAGGGAGTCAGTAAAATGACTTGTTCTCTATAATATCGTGACATTGGAATATTTACTTTAAATCCTTTCTCTTCCTGCACCGTGATGATTATCGATCTCCCTTATGCTTGTATATATTTTACATAAACTGAATTAAACTAAACGTGCGTTTCCAAAGTTTTAACTTTGATTTAAAGTAACAGAAGAAGCTTTGAGGATCCCCACTTTGAAGCATGAAGGTCAAAGTGAGGCCGACCTTTAGGAGACTGAAGGGGGTTCAACCGCAGGAGTGTGCCGCCTTAAAAAAGAAAACACACACACACACACACACACACACACACACACACACACACACACACACACACACACACACACACACACACACACACACACACACACACACATTGCTGATGGTGTGTTCAGCCTCTCTTTTCATGGAGGGGCGCATCCCTGAAGCCGGAGCCGACTGTCTATACTTCATGTGTTAAAGCTGCATTCTCTCTCCTGACCACCAGGGGGTGACTCCTCTGGTTGTATAGAAGTCTATGCTTCATGTGTTAAAGCTGCATTCTCTCTCCTGACCACCAGGGGGTGACTCCTCTGGTTGTATAGAAGTCTATGCTTCATGTGTTAAAGCTGCATTCTCTCTCCTGACCACCAGGGGGTGACTCCTCTGGTTGTATAGAAGTCTATGCTTCATGTGTTAAAGATGCATTCTCTCTCCTGACCACCAGGGGGCGACTCCTCTAGTTGTATAGAAGTCTATGATTCATGTGTCAAAGCTGCATTCTCTCTACTGACCACCAGGGGGCGACTCCTCTGGTTGTATAGAAGTATATGTTTCATGTGTTAAAGCTGCATTCTCTCTCCTGACCACCAGGGGGCGACTCCTCTAGTTGTATAGAAGTCTATGATTCATGTGTCAAAGCTGCATTCTCTCTACTGACCACCAGGGGGCGACTCCTCTGGTTGTATAGAAGTATATGTTTCATGTGTTAAAGCTGCATTCTCTCTCCTGACCACCAGGGGGCGACTCCTCTAGTTGTATAGAAGTCTATGATTCATGTGTCAAAGCTGCATTCTCTCTACTGACCACCAGGGGGCGACTCCTCTGGTTGTATAGAAGTCTATACTTCATGTGTTAAAGCTGCATTCTCTCTCCTGACCACCAGGGGGTGACTCCTCTGGTTGTATAGAAGTCTATGCTTCATGTGTTAAAGCTGCATTCTCTCTCCTGACCACCAGGGGGTGACTCCTCTGGTTGTATAGAAGTCTATGCTTCATGTGTTAAAGCTGCATTCTCTCTCCTGACCACCAGGGGGTGACTCCTCTGGTTGTATAGAAGTCTATGCTTCATGTGTTAAAGATGCATTCTCTCTCCTGACCACCAGGGGGCGACTCCTCTAGTTGTATAGAAGTCTATGATTCATGTGTCAAAGCTGCATTCTCTCTACTGACCACCAGGGGGCGACTCCTCTGGTTGTATAGAAGTATATGCTTCATGTGTCAAAGCTGCATTCTCTCTACTGACCACCAGGGGGTGACTCCTCTGGTTGTATAGAAGTCTATGCTTCATGTGTTAAAGCTGCATTCTCTCTCCTGACCACCAGGGGGTGACTCCTCTGGTTGTATAGAAGTCTATGCTTCATGTGTTAAAGCTGCATTCTCTCTCCTGACCACCAGGGGGTGACTCCTCTGGTTGTATAGAAGTCTATGCTTCATGTGTTAAAGATGCATTCTCTCTCCTGACCACCAGGGGGCGACTCCTCTGGTTGTATAGAAGTATATGCTTCATGTGTCAAAGCTGCATTCTCTCTACTGACCACCAGGGGGCGACTCCTCTGGTTGTATAGAAGTCTATGCTTCATGTGTCAAAGCTGCATTCTCTCTACTGACCACCAGGGGGCGACTCCTCTGGTTGTATAGAAGTCTATGCTTCATGTGTTAAAGCTGCATTCTCTCTACTGACCACCAGGGGGCGACTCCTCTGGTTGTATAGAAGTCTATGCTTCATGTGTTAAAGCTGCATTCTCTCTACTGACCACCAGGGGGTGACTCCTCTGGTTGTATAGAAGTCTATGCTTCATGTGTTAAAGCTGCATTCTCTCTCCTGACCACCAGGGGGTGACTCCTCTGGTTGTATAGAAGTCTATGCTTCATGTGTCAAAGCTGCATTCTCTCTACTGACCACCAGGGGGTGACTCCTCTGGTTGTATAGAAGTCTATGCTTCATGTGTTAAAGCTGCATTCTCTCTCCTGACCACCAGGGGGTGACTCCTCTGGTTGTATAGAAGTCTATGCTTCATGTGTTAAAGCTGCATTCTCTCTCCTGACCACCAGGGGGTGACTCCTCTGGTTGTATAGAAGTATATGCTTCATGTGTTAAAGATGCATTCTCTCTCCTGACCACCAGGGGGCGACTCCTCTGGTTGTATAGAAGTCTATGCTTCATGTGTCAAAGCTGCATTCTCTCTACTGACCACCAGGGGGCGACTCCTCTGGTTGTATAGAAGTCTATGCTTCATGTGTCAAAGCTGCATTCTCTCTACTGACCACCAGGGGGCGACTCCTCTGGTTGTATAGAAGTCTATGCTTCATGTGTTAAAGCTGCATTCTCTCTCCTGACCACCAGGGGGCGCCTCCTCTGGTTGTATAGAAGTATATGCTTCATGTGTTAAAGCTGCATTCTCTCTCCTGACCACCAGGGGGCGACTCCTCTGGTTGTATAGAAGTCTATGCTTCATGTGTTAAAGCTGCATTCTCTCTACTGACCACCAGGGGGTGACTCCTCTGGTTGTATAGAAGTCTATGCTTCATGTGTTAAAGCTGCATTATCTCTCCTGACCACCAGGGAGCGACTCCTCTGGTTGTATAGAAGTCTATACTTCATGTGTTAAAGCTGCATTCTCTCTCCTGACCACCAGGGGGCGACTCCTCTGGTTGTATAGAAGTCTATGCTTCATGTGTCAAAGCTGCATTCTCTCTCCTGACCACCAGGGGGTGACTCCTCTGGTTGTATAGAAGTCTATATAAATGACTTCTCTCTTGATGTATTCCCTCAGTAAACATTGTAAACATGAGTTAATGTCTCAATCTCTATTTTGTGTATCTCCGGTGGTTTTGTTTTGTTTTGTTCAGGTTACATTTGTAGACTTTTATTGGAGTAAAGGATCTGAATATTTCCCACAATCCTGTAGTCCTGCATTGACTCTACACGTTCTGCACGGTCGGGTTTTTCCCAGCAGGCATTGCACCTGAGGACAGAAGGACAGACTTTTGTCGGTACTTTTCCTCCGTACCTCTGCTGCAGTCTTTTCTGCTGCGTCTCTCTTGCTCTTCTCCCATGGGTGCTCATTACGGAAGAGGTTTGTTTGATCTATTCTTTCATCGCCGAAGCATCAAAGTCTCCAAGGACTCGTCTGTCAACATGGCGAGTTCAAACTGCTGCCATTACACAGACAAACAAACACGGCTCTCCAGCGCACGCCGCCGCTATACGAACACGCCTAGCGGCTCCGTCGTCTTCGTTATGCATTTCAGGTTACGATGGATAACGATAACATCGGGGCTGAGCTGGCGCTGCAGCATCCTTTGCTCTAGCAGGATTGATTCCTCCTCCTCCTCCTCCTCCTCCTCCTCCTCCTCCTCCTCCTCCTCCTGTTCTGCTGTAATCACACAGAAGCGATCAGTTGCGCCTCGGTGCCTTAAACACAATTAACCGCTAGAATTACTTTCCATTTAAAAGAGGTCGATTTGGTATAAACATACAAAGAGAACGTTTCGAGTAAATAACTTCAGAGCCTTGGTGGTGATGCACTGCTACTGCACCACATGGAGTAGTACATCTATTATCACATCTATTATCACATCACATCTATTATCACTTATATTATCACATCTATTATCACATATATTATCACATCTATTATCACATATATTATCACTTATATTATCACATCTATTATCACATCTATTATCACATCTATTATCACTTATGTTATCACTTATATTATCACTTATATTATCACATCTATTATAACATCTATTATCACTTATGTTATCACTTATAATATCACTTATATTATCACATCTATTATCACATCTATTATCACTTATGTTATCACACCAAAAGCTGGTTTTCAATGTGTGATCAGATTTGTAATTTTTTATGAGCAATTTTTTTTGAATGAACTCAAACATGTCAACATGGACACCAATATATGTTGAAATAGTGTCCAGATTTATTCTCATTATTATCGACCCAAGATCGTCCTCTTCGTCAGTCTGTAGCACATGAAGCCTAACGGGGTCCCTAGGACTCCTTCAGGTGTTCTACAGCTCATAGGACCTTGACATGAATGCCAGCCCCTATTGTCCTTGAATCAGCAACTCCTTGCCTTTAATATATATATATATAATTTATTTTCTGCATAAATATGATCAAAAGTCAAGATTCTGATCAAAAAATTTGTCCTCGGTCGCTCCTCGAGTTTTTTTAATTGTATTTTTGGTGCCTTCCCATCATGTCCCAGAGTAATACTGCACCTCTTTAGAAAGATTAAGACCTAAAGCATCCAAATCTGCACACACACACACACACACACACACACACACACACACACACACACACACACACACACACACACACACACACACACACACACACACACACACACACACACACACGTTTACTGTACATCCACTCCAAAATAAATAACAGCAATGCAGCCAAACAACTTCCCACACCTTCACACTTTATTCTCTTCCTCTTCCTTATCTCTCTCTCCCTCTCTCTCTTCCTCTTCCTCCCTCTCTCCCTCTCTCTCTCTCCCTCTCTCCCTCTCTTTCTCTTCCTCTCCCTCTCTCTCTCCCCCTCTCTCTCTTCCTCTTCCTCTCCCTCCCTCCCTCTCTCCGTCTTCCTTTCTCTCTCTCCCTCTCTCCCTCTCTTTCTCCCTCTCCCTCTTCCTTTCCTATCTCTCTCTCTCTCTCTCTCTCTCCCTCTCTCCCTCTCTCCCTCTCTTTCTCTTCCTCTCCCTCTCTCTCTCTTCCTCTTCCTCCCTCTCTCCCTCTCTTTCTCTTCCTCTTCCTCTCCCTCTCTCTCTCCCTCTCTCTCTTCCTCTTCCTCTCTCTTCCTCTTCCTCTCCCTCCCTCCCTCTCTCCGTCTTCCTTTCTCTCTCTCTCCCTCTCTCCCTCTCTTTCTCCCTCTCCCTCTTCTTTTCCTATCTCTCTCTCCCTCTCTCTCCCTCTCTCTCTCTCTCTCTCTCCCTCTCTTCCTCTCCCTCTTCCTCTTCCTCTCCATCTTCCTCTTCCTCTCCATCTTCCTCTTCCTCCTGCCGTCCTGCTTTTCATCCCCGTCTCAATCATCAGTTATTGATCCGTCTCCTTGGAGGAGGAGTCATCCCTCCTTCCTCTATTTTCAGACGATCTCGTGAGCCGAACCTGAAGATGAAGAAAGAGGGAGTCAGTAAAATGACTTGTTCTCTATAATATCGTGACATTGGAATATTTACTTTAAATCCTCCCAGTGGGGGTTCTTTCTCTCTAAACAATAATAATCACAATAAACACAAGCAATGACATGTTTTCAAGCCTTTCCAGTCCAAAAATCATGTTTTTCGGTTCAGAAATAAAGAAATGAGCCATTTTTACCTAAATCTTGGTCGCACCACGAACAAAGACCACTTAAAATGACCGTCTGCTTCCGCGTACCTCGAAACACGGATACAAATTCGAGAAAAAACACCCGTTGCTTTCTCGCAGCTCGCGACGTCAATACTTTACAAACAGTAAAAAAAGTACTTTGAGCGAAATCCGCCGTTGTTAGGGTACTAAATGAGTTAAATAGTGAAACGTTATAATCGCTCAGTCGTGTTGAGGAGCTTACCTAATTAAAAAAATATAACGACCTTTTTTTTTAAATGTAGTCCATCGTTTCTCTTCTCACAAGGGTTTACAGTACTTTAGCTGTTTAAATTTATTAAATCGGACCTGTGGTTGATGATCTAGAAGCGTTTGAGTTTTTTAAAACTCACTTCCTCATTATCGAAAAATCTGGAATGGGGTTAAGAACTCTAAAGAGGGAACATTGAAACACCAACTTGTAGTTTCATTTTAGGAGAAATCCTTCTCCGTAAAGCATATAGTTGACTAAATGATCGAGTGTGAAACGATAAGACGAATCCTACATTCTGGAAATGACTCATGACAAAAAGTTGCGACCAACGACTGACAAAAGGGGCGTTTCTAAGATCTCGGCATCGACGCAGCGTTGCATTCATGAAACTGGGAAACGTAGGAGGTCACAGAGGTGTTTCATATTAGGGAGAAATAAAAAGAAAGTCCGGCAAAAGTCAAGAAACATGAATAGAAAAGTTGACAATAAAATGTATATATTTGTATTAGTAATTGTTTTATATAAGAGCTGGAATGTGCAACACATTACTTGTGTTAAAATGTATTCTAGACGTTGTAGCGATAGAGCCTTTGATCTCAGCTCTCAATCTTTCAATCTCTCAAAAACAGCCAGTATACAATCTGTATATGTAACACATCTTCTTCTTCTTCTTCCCCTGCAGAGACGATGCAGCTCCCAGCGGGCGCTCTGATTGGCCTGCTGTCGCTGAGCCTCGCCGGCGGCGCGCTGGCCTTCGCCCGGCTGCCGGACGCCGTGGAGCTGCGCTCGGCGTTCTCGGTGGCGCGCACCAGCAGCATGGAGGGCGGGCCCAAGATGACCGTGACCTTCGACGCCGTCTACGTCAACATCGGCGGCGACTTCGACCCCAAGGCCGGCGTGTTCCGCTGCCGCGTGGCGGGCGCCTACTACTTCTCCTTCACCGTGGGGAAGTTCCCTCACAAGGACCTGTCGGTGATGCTGATGAAGAACCGCAACGAGGTGCAGGCCATCGTGTACGAGGAGAACGCCGGGGAGGAGAGGAAGGTCGGTTCAGGGCTCCGCCGTCTTTGTGCTAAGCTAAGCTAAGCTAAGCTAACGGCGGCCCCAGCTGCTTCTTTTGCAAGGAAGCAGATATATTCCCCAAAAAGGATAGGAGACAGAGGATAGAGGACAGAGGACAGAGGATAGGAGGACAGAGGACAGAGGACAGAGGATAGGAGGACAGAGGATAGAGGATAGAGGATAGAGGACAGAGGACAGAGGATAGAGGATAGAGGATAGAGGATAGAGGATAGAGGATAGATGATAGGAGACAGAGGACAGAGGACAGAGGATAGGAGGACAGAGGACAGAGGACAGAGGATAGAGGACAGAGGACAGAGGATAGAGGACAGAGGACAGAGGACAGAGGATAGGAGGACAGAGGACAGAGGACAGAGGATAGGAGGACAGAGGATAGAGGATAGAGGATAGAGGACAGAGGACAGAGGATAGAGGATAGAGGATAGAGGATAGAGGATAGAGGATAGATGATAGGAGACAGAGGACAGAGGACAGAGGATAGGAGGACAGAGGACAGAGGACAGAGGATAGAGGACAGAGGACAGAGGATAGAGGACAGAGGATAGAGGATAGAGGACAGAGGATAGAGGATAGAGGACAGAGGACAGAGGATAGAGGATAGAGGATAGAGGATAGAGGATAGGAGACAGAGGACAGAGGACAGAGGATAGGAGGACAGAGGATAGAGGATAGAGGATAGAGGACAGAGGACAGAGGATAGAGGACAGAGGATAGAGGACAGAGGATAGAGGACAGAGGACAGAGGATAGGAGGACAGAGGATAGAGGATAGAGGATAGAGGATAGAGGACAGAGGATAGAGGACAGAGGATAGAGGATAGAGGATAGAGGACAGAGGATAGAGGATAGAGGATAGAGGACAGAGGATAGAGGATAGAGGATAGAGGACAGAGGACAGAGGATAGAGGATAGAGGATAGGAGACAGAGGACAGAGGATAGAGGACAGAGGACAGAGGACAGAGGACAGAAGATAGAGGATAGAGGACAGAGGATAGAGGATAGAGGATAGATGATAGGAGGACAGAGGACAGAGGATAGAGGACAGAGGACAGAGGATAGAGGATAGAGGATAGAGGATAGAGGATAGAGGACAGAGGACAGAGGATAGAGGACAGAGGATAGAGGATAGAGGATAGAGGATAGAGGATAGAGGACAGAGGACAGAGGATAGAGGACAGAGGATAGAGGATAGAGGATAGAGGATAGAGGACAGAGGACAGAGGATAGAGGACAGAGGATAGAGGATAGAGGATAGAGGATAGAGGATAGAGGACAGAGGATAGAGGACAGAGGATAGAGGATAGAGGACAGAGGACAGAGGACAGAGGACAGAGGATAGAGGACAGAGGATAGAGGACAGAGGATAGAGGATAGAGGATAGAGGACAGAGGACAGAGGACAGAGGATAGAGGACAGAGGATAGAGGATAGAGGATAGAGGATAGAGGACAGAGGACAGAGGATAGAGGACAGAGGATAGAGGATAGAGGATAGAGGACAGAGGACAGAGGACAGAGGATAGAGGATAGAGGATAGAGGACAGAGGACAGAGGATAGAGGATAGAGGACAGAGGACAGAGGATAGAGGATAGAGGATAGAGGATAGAGGATAGAGGACAGAGGACAGAGGATAGAGGACAGAGGATAGAGGATAGAGGATAGAGGATAGAGGACAGAGGACAGAGGACAGAGGATAGAGGACAGAGGATAGAGGATAGAGGATAGAGGACAGAGGACAGAGGATAGAGGATAGAGGACAGAGGATAGAGGACAGAGGACAGAGGACAGAGGATAGAGGATAGAGGACAGAGGATAGAGGACAGAGGATAGAGGATAGAGGACAGAGGACAGAGGATAGAGGATAGAGGATAGAGGACAGAGGATAGAGGATAGAGGATAGAGGACAGAGGACAGAGGACAGAGGATAGAGGACAGAGGATAGAGGATAGAGGATAGAGGACAGAGGACAGAGGATAGAGGATAGAGGACAGAGGATAGAGGACAGAGGATAGAGGATAGAGGACAGAGGACAGAGGATAGAGGATAGAGGATAGAGGACAGAGGATAGAGGATAGAGGATAGAGGATAGAGGACAGAGGATAGAGGACAGAGGATAGAGGATAGAGGACAGAGGACAGAGGATAGAGGATAGAGGATAGAGGACAGAGGATAGAGGACAGAGGACAGAGGATAGAGGACAGAGGATAGAGGACAGAGGATAGAGGATAGAGGATAGAGGACAGAGGATAGAGGATAGAGGATAGAGGATAGAGGATAGAGGACAGAGGATAGAGGATAGAGGACAGAGGACAGAGGATAGAGGATAGAGGATAGAGGACAGAGGATAGAGGATAGAGGATAGAGGATAGAGGACAGAGGATAGAGGACAGAGGACAGAGGATAGAGGATAGAGGATAGAGGATAGAGGATAGAGGACAGAGGATAGAGGACAGAGGACAGAGGATAGAGGATAGAGGACAGAGGATAGAGGATAGAGGATAGAGGACAGAGGATAGAGGATATATGATAGAGGACAGAGGACAGAGGACAGAGGATAGAGGATAGAGGATAGAGGACAGAGGATAGAGGACAGAGGACAGAGGATAGAGGATAGGAGGACAAGCTTAAAATTCATTTCAAATTTGCCCCAAATAAACTGTTTTACTTTAAACAGATTCTGTAAAAAAAACATTACATTCTGAGCTCCTCACTTTAATGAAGAAGCCGTGATCGATTCAGACCGACAGTCATGTGACATCAACTCTGTGAACCTGAGTGGTTGTAAACATACGAATAGCAAGACACGTTGTATAGATTCAATTGTTTTCCAATTTTCATTCAGAAAGAAATGTATGAATTTTCTCTCTACTTCTTTCCAAAGAAGCGCAGGACTTTTATCTGGTAGTGAACATCAAAAGTCCACAGAGCTTCGGGGTCAGGAGGTTAAATGACGAGGACGGGTTGAGTTGTGCGTGGATGTAAATCTGTGGTTCCCCCCCAGGTGCAGAGTCAGAGCGTCATGCTGCAGCTGGAGTTCGGCGACACCGTCTGGCTCCGCCTCCACGGAGACCCTCGCTACGCGCTCTACAGCAACACCGGCCACTACACCACCTTCAACGGCTACCTGGTGTACCCGGACACCTACGGCTTCCAGACGCAGCACCAGCAGGACGACCGCGCCAAGAGCGAGGCGGAGGAGGAGGAGGAGCCGCCGCGTCGGGAGGAGGAGCAAGAGGACGACGAGGAGGAGGAAGAAGAAGAGGACGAGCGGAGATCCGCCTTCTCGGTGGGGCGCACCCAGAGCATCGTGGGGGTCGACCAGGCGGGGCTGCCGCAGCACCAGCCGGTGGGCTTCGACGCGGCGTTCGTCAACATCGGCGGGGACTTCAACGTGACGGAGGGGATGTTCACGTGCCGCGTGGGCGGAGCCTACTACTTCTCCTTCAACGTGGGCAAGCTGCCGCAGAAGACGCTGTCCGTCAAGCTGATGAAGAACCGCCTGGAGGTGCAGGCGATGATCTACGACGACAGCCAGGGCGAGAAGGCGCTGCAGAGCCAGAGCCTCATGCTGTCGCTGAAGCCGGGCGACACCGTCTGGCTCTACTCCCACCAGCGGGACGGCTTCGGGGCGTACAGCAACCACGCCAAGTACATCACCTTCACCGGCTTCCTGGTGTACCCGGACTCCCCCAGCAGCACCAGCAGCCAGTCATACGCAGACAAGAAGCCCTAGCCGAGCCTGAACATTGTGGGAGGAATTCATGCAAAAGCGGGAGGGGGCGAAAAAGGCGGTTTCGTGTGCAGAAAACTTCCTCGACGGATGAATTCCTTCTCAAAGTCAGAGAGACCTTGGACTGAATGAATGAAAAGCGGCTTTTCACAGGATTTCACTTCGACAACGCGGGAACCTCCAACGTCAGTGATCGAACGTCGTCACCCGACTCCCCGTTCACAAACAAAACAACTCAAATTAAGCTCGTGTCCACTTTCAGTGCTTTGTGATTCCAGTATTTTATAACTAAATGATTTTAAAGCGGGTGCATGAGTTGACATACGTCCTCTGGTGAAAAAAAAAAAAGGTGATTGAACCCATTTGATGCACTCCTTTAAGCTATACTTTAGGAGAGTTGGGTCGTCCTCCATGAAGGCGAGGAGGTTTATTTTGAGGTGAAATCCTCGTCTAAAGACTCGGTGTTTCTGCTCGTGTGTAAAAGTACAAAAACGTGACTTTCTTGACGTCCTTCATCCGCTCGGTCACAGAAGGACGACGGGACGTTTTTTTTTTTTTGGGAGGTGGTGGAAAAAAACTGCTCTGAGCTCGCAGGGGATCTGGACCATAATTAGATTTCTAGTTCTAACAGCCGTTTCATTTACGTCTTCAGATGGCCACAGCGGGGGAGGGGCTCGTGTGCATGTCTGAGTAATTTCACGCCGCCGGGAGAAAGACGACGCTCTTCGAGTTGAGATGAAGTCACCTTCCATTTACTTTAAGTCTCCGAAAAGGAAACCTGTGTACGCATTGTTGCATCTTTTAGCGCGATGTTTTAGTTCTTTTAAAAACTAAACACACAACGAATCACCAAATAATAATAATAACTTAAATTGATTTACCACCTTTAAAAACAAAGTTCACAAAGTGCTCTACAGAGAAGCAAAGAATAGACATAACTTTAAATACCGGTAAACAAAAAGGACCAAACCATAAAGGTAATGAATACAACAAAACCAAACAAATAACCAAAAAGAGCAAATAGAGTAGAAAACAAACACACACATAGAATATACAAACAAAACCAGGGGAACAAAATTACTGCATAATAGATCATAAAAGGACATAAAAGGACGACATCGCTTCAAAGCAATTCTATAAAAATGGGTTTTAAGAAGTGATTTAAAAGATGTCACAAATGTAAATATATACGACATTTTTATTATTTAAATAATTAATCAAATGTAAAAGATAAATACATATGAATTCATGGTATTTTTTATCCATAAAATGATAAATTATACGACAGTAATTTGGAAAACAATTACAGGAATTACAATTCAAGTGTTAACCTTTTTATGCAGCAACAAATTGGACAATACTTCAAAAGGAATTCAAATTCCAGTCTATAATGTATATAAACCAGTGGCGGGCTGTGGATTTTCTACTTGGGCCTTCAGTGGATCAGCTGTTCGCGGAGGGAACTAAATAGATCAACCAGATCGTTATTGGTGCATCCCTATTCTTTGTGTTTCTGGTGGGAAGGAATTCTTCGTAACACAAGTCCCATGTCACGTGACTCAATTAATTCTCTGGCAGCAATTTTCCAAACAACGGCCACCACAGCTTTTTTTAAACTGCATGGCAGCGCATGGCATGTCGCAATTCGTTCACCATAATTAAATAATGTGGCGATGATCGTCCACGTCGATGTTTACAGCTCCGTTTCTTTGGTGACCAAAATAACAAAAATCCTAACAGCAACGTGCCGTTTTCAGAAGCTATTTTACCGATACTTTGGACGATCCACTGACGGCAGAAGAAAACTTCCTGATGTCAATTATCCAGAGGCAGATGTCTTTGAGATTGTAAACAAGATTCCTCTTGATATATTTACAATGAAGTATCGAGCGCGTCCACCTTTGCGGCCTCTTTGGCGCCTCCTCTGAGAACTCGTCATCCGGCTTCCCGTCTCCTACGGCTGCACCGGCTTCTAAGAAAGTGAAAACAATTTTTTTTTCGGGACAATGAGATGCTAATTTTATTTTTCAGTGTGAAATTACACTGTGCAGTGTGCCTCGTTTCAGATAATAATGTACTCCGTCACAGTCGGACCCCTCGGTGGGTTCTCTCTTCCAGCCTCAGTGAGAGTCGAGCGCACCGATGATTGCTTCAGTTGTACTCTTAAGACGGAGCTGACCCAGTTCAGAGAGTCGAGCTCAGAACCAGAGAAAATGGAACGGGAGTAGAACGGACCCCCCCCCCCCCCCTTCTACCGGGGCAAAAGAAAATGTCGACGTTGCCCAGCTCGTTCTCTGTAACCAGTGTGGCATCAAAGCATGGTGGAATGAGCTAACGGTGGCTAGTTTGTTCATTCCACCATGCTAACCAACCTACCTAACCAACCCTTTCCTCAAAAATTGCATACCCAAACTAAAAGTCTCTGCAACCACTAGGGCTATTTGAATAATGTGGGTGTTATGATAAAAGGTACACATGTGAGATTTTGTTCAGATGTGTAAATATCAGGCTATATGTTACTGGTTAAGACTAAATGCAGATGACACACAAAAAAAAAAGGTTTCAGGTCCGCCTAGAAAAAGTTGTCACTCGTCTGTTAATAACAATGTGCATTCCTACTCTGTGATGAGAGTGGACGAAGCACTAAGTTATTAAATTAAACTGGCTAGTTAGCTAGTTAGCTGATTTAGCTAGTTAGCTAGCTGGTTCTGCTACACTGGTGACACTGGTTATCTGAGCAAAGTTGTCACTCGTTCGTTGATAGCAATTGGCTTTCTTACGCTGTGACGACAATGTGGATGACGCACTAAGTTATTAAATTAAACTGGCTAGTTAACTAGTTAGCTAATTTAGCTGGTTAGCTAGCTGGTTCTGCTACACTGGTGACACTAGTTATCTGAGCAAAGTTGTCACTCGTTCGTTGATAGCAATGTGCGTTCCTACGCTGTGATGAGAGTGGACGAAACACTAAGTTATTAAATTGAACTGGCTAGTTAGCTAGTTAGCTAATTTAGCTAGTTAGCTAGCTGGTTCTGCTACACTGGTGACACTGGTTATCTGAGCAAAGTTGTCACTCGTTCGTTGATAGCAATGGGCTTTCTTACGCTGTGACGACAATGTGGATGAAGCACTAATTTGTTAAATGTTACTCGTGTCCTCTGACGGTCGCATTGGCAGTGGAACACAAATAAAAATGGCCGCCGCTCTGACCGTCCTGCTACGTTGATGTGAATGGGAATGTCCGCTCTACTCCTTTTCCTCTTTCTGTGATCAGAATTCGTGTCGTGTGAAGTGACTCGACAGCAAAACTCATCTGAAGCACTTTGTGTGATGCATGCATGTAAAATACAGTGAATTTAAAAAAGAAAAGAAATAAAAAAGGATACTTTCTCGTGACTCGATGAGCAGCTTCACAGGGTCTGTTAACTGTGTGTTTTTATCAAGTGAATCGTTTGTACAGTAACTGACTGTGTTGGATGTTTCTGGTCTGTGCTTCTTTCTGTCTGATAATCCAGATGAAAGATGGATCATCTCGTATTACAGCAGACGTGAGTCAAAATACGGTTGAACATTTTTCCAAAATGTGTGAATTCAAAAACACAAAATCCAACCATGGTGGAAAAATAACTAAAAGAATATTTAAGAAAAACAACACATTTTGACCCACGTCTTGTTCTCAGAGTATTTCTTACATGTCCAATGAATGCTTCGATGAAAATTATTTGACAAAATAAAAAATATAAAAATGAAAATTTGCATTCTGAACTCTTCTTTGCATCCATGATGTGAAGTGAAGATGAATCCAGCAGCATTCACAGGAACATAATCCGCTGGATTTGATATGTTGTGTCCTGCAGCACCACCTGCTGGCTGACGGAGGACCGACACGTCCGAATTATTACGATTCAGATCTCCACAATCAAAGTAAGGAAGAATTTGTGAATACTAAATGATTCTAAAGGCCCTAATATGATTGAAGTTTGGCAAACAGTTAATATACAAACAGTGGTTCACACAGAAGTTATTTTCTTCTTAAAGCTGTTTAAAGCACATCTTAAAAGTACTTTACTTCTTTGATGTCAACATTAGTATAGAGACTGTCTATGTCAATTGTAAATGGAATATAGCCTCTTATTACCCAGAAACGTCCCAGACCTACCTTCACAAAGCATCCTTTAGCATCTATATCAGGCTGGAATAGACTGGACTTTAAGGTTTAAGTTACAGAGTAGACTGGACTAAAGGTTTAACTCAAGGAGTAGACTGGACTAAAGGTTACTTCAGGTTTTTAGTTAGTTTAAAGGGAGGAATTATGTACTTTTACAATTAATTATGACTACAGGACTTTTACTTGTAATGGACTATTTCTACATGAGTGTGTTGCAATAGTAAAAAGGTAAAATGTGTCTTCCACCACTGATAGTGTTGCAATAAGAAGAAGCCATTGAATGCGTTGTGACCATTGCTTTCTGTCTTTTGACTTTCTTTATTGGTTTTTCCATCAACAGCGTCGTTAACAATCATCGCATCTTCGTCTGGTCATTGGTTCTCTCTCTTGATTTTGTGTCAAACGAGAGTTCATTTCATGAAGATAATCTTCACTAATAAACATTTGAAAGATGTTTGAAGTGTAAAGTAAGAAGCTAACGTTAGCCTACAGAGAGTGTCCTAGTGAGGACGCTTAGTCGTCTCCTTTAGAGTCTTTTTAAAGCTCCTAAATACACCATGAGGGGCGTTCACTGACCTGTTATCAGAGATCAAAACAATATTTAAAGAGCACATTGACCTTAAGACAAGGAAACAGGAAATGGAAAAAAATGCTGACTCATTTCTGCGTTTCATTGTTTATTCAATCTCTCAATGCATCAGATCTGGGCCTTTGGTCGTAATCGTGACCGACTGAGGGTCGAAGTATCTGGAGGCCGCTCCTTCCGCCATTAAACTCCTGGTTGAGGAAAAACAAAACGACAGGATTCTGATTAATATCTGCTGTATAATATTTTAACCCTACTTGGCACATGGTCACCCAATGAGTAGGACGTGTTCAAGGCTCATCTTCAACTCACAGCATTGGTAAAGGCTGTTGACGCGGGCGATGTCGTTCCTGCTCATCTGTCCGGAGCGTCCAAAGCTCAGGCTGGGGTTTTCCTTCGAGACGATGGTCGGCTGCCCGTTTTTGGAGAAGGCGTATCTGAAGGAGGACACACAAACACAACAGAGTTGGTGTGAAGAGTTACACAATCACAAGCTGCCGACTTTGTTACATGTACCCTAAAAGTCGGGTTACAAGCCGCTCCAACATCCGGTCAGTGTCCCGCTGTAGCAAGCTAGGAGCAGCGCTAGCTAGCGTTGCCACTAGCTCCCGCTCCTGCTGCTAGCTCCCAGCTGCTGCTAGCTAGCGCTGCTGCTGCTACTGCCCGCGTCCCCTCTGCCCAAGTCGGGTTTCGAGCCAGGGCTGGTCCTGCTACCTTCGGTGGTTGTCGGGGAGCTAGCGGAGAGCTAGCGGAGAGCTAGCGGAGCACTAGCGGAAGTTAGCGGGGAACTAGCATGAGCGCCAGCTGGCTACAGCGGGGAGCAAACAGGGACACTGACCGAAGGTAGTAGTGGCGTGTAACCCGACTTTTACGGTACCTCTTTCGGGCAACCCATGGTGTATGTATATGTGTATATACTGTATATATAAATAAATATATTTAATAGAACACTTACTTGCCGTACTGCATGACAGACTCAAAGTCGTAGGGAGTTCCCAGGTTGTGAGTCGGCCGCTTCTGGAAGTTTCTTTCCCTTCCTGCAGGACGAGAGAACAGACCAGCAAATATTTAGGCTCAGCAGTTAGTTGGATGTGTTTAGTATCAGTGGGTTGACGTTGTCGGCCTGAGGTTGCACCTCCTCTGTTTGCAATCAAGAGTTTTCTAGTTCATGTCTAACGTCAAACTATCTCCTTATTGTCTCCTGCTGGCTGGAGAGCTGACATGTTTACCTCAACCACTCCGGTCACGTGACGTGTTTGGATTCGCATGTATACATTTTTAATCGCACATTTATTTGACTTGCAATCGAAATTGCTAAATTATCTCTGACCTGGTACGATGTTCTGGGTGAGGATTCTGACGTATTTGTCTCTGTCGGAGCGGACGTGCTCGTGGTGGAAGCCCAGCGCGTGGAGGACCTCGTGCTGCACCGTGCTCAGGTACAAACAACCGTTCTTCCTCAGGGACACCGCCTGCCCTCGGCTCTGACGGCCCAGGTAGGACCAACACCTGTCGCACACACACACACACACACACACACACACACACACACACACACACACACACACACACACACACACACACACACACACACACACACACACACACACACACACACACACACACACAGTACAATAAGTACAAACAAACAGGTGTGGCTGATGCCTATTGTGTTGTTTGGGAGACATTTAACCAGCTAGAGGCCGGACGTAGTCGTCGTGACGTCAGCCGCTAGTTTGTGGACGGATGTTGTGAAGCCAAGAGTTTAGCATTTTGTCATTTTGTCATATTTTATTCCACTTGTGCCAATCATTCCCTGTAAAAGTTACAAACTGTCCCTTTAAAAGTAGCTTCAACAGCATTTTACTGCAAAGTACTTGCTGACAATTATTTTACTTCTCTAGGACTTTAACTTGTGATAAAAAAATAGTGCTGCTGTCTTTTCATTTTACACATAGTGTGTGTGTGTGTGTGTGTGTGTGTGTGTGTGTGCGTGTGTGCGTGTGTGTGTGTGTGTGTGTGTGTGTGTGTGTGTGTGTGTGTGTGTGTGTGTGTGTGTGTGTGTGCGCGCTCCTACCCGGATCCAGAGTAGAAGTGGAGGTAATTGCGTTGGCTGCTCCTCCAGTAGAAGCGGATGCAGGTGGACCTGTGGAAGGTCAGCAGGCCTCTGATGATGAAGTTGCGCTCGGCTCTGGCTGCGGAGACAAAGCAGGCGGCTGAGAGCTGCTCTCCCTTCCAGCTTTATGTTGTTAAAGGGTCAAAGGCCAATGTCAAGTCTGTCTGTCTGTCCGTCTCATATCTAGTTTCTGCCACTCACTGTAGGCGGAGGAGATGGCGATGGGCACGTAGACCTTGCGTCCACGTTTGGGCCACTTGCAGCCCGTCTTCGTGCAGGGGTCAGCGTTCCTGCTCCGGCTCCGAACAACGTCGTCCGAGGGCCCTGAAGTCCACAGACAGGAGTATGAATACATGAACCAGGAATTCATGTTCAATAGACACGCGATAAGGCTGCAAGTAACTTCTTCTTCATCATCATTATTATTATTATTATTATTATTATTATTGTTATTATATTGTTATTACTATTATTCTATGAAATATTTAATCCAATAAAAAACACTATTTTACAAGTTACAAAAATGACTAATAATGTGTCGATCGTCACTGACCAGCAGATGAATTGTTTTAGCTTCCATTAAATTAAAAGGTTTTTCCCATCATGCATTGAGAGCTGGAATATTTAGATAAACGTCTGTCTCACCAATGTCTCTGTTGGCGTACTCGATTCTTCTGTCATCGTCCTCTGAAAGCAAACGGAGAAAACAAACAGATGATACCAGAAGGAGCAGCGTGTACATTAAATACAAGACATGAACCTTTACCTCAATATTTGGGGATATTCTTTATGATTCAACTCACCCGCTGGAGGTTCTTCCTCAGCTGCCCCCTGCAGCACAAACCACAGCAGGGCTCATTTCAAAATCATGATTTCTCTTTACTGTTTCATGGTGAAAACCAGACTAACAAAAACATATAAATTATAGGATGACATGCTCTTTTGTGGCTTTTGACAACTGTGCTCCATCTTAAAGTTTTCATCAAATAATAATACAAAATAAAAAAAAGAATTATCAAAAAGATTTATCAACTGTGTCAAAATGATTTTTTCTTCTTCTCTCTTTTAGTTCATTAAAATATATATATATATAATATCTTTTTTAAAGAGTCACACTCACCGCAGGAATGGCCGACAACGAGAGGAAGAGGAGGAAAATGAAGGCTGGAGTCATGATGACGGTCTTCTGGAGTAAAACGTCAAAGTCTGAAAGTAAAGTCAGAGCAGAGTTTGGTGGTTAAAGGTGAAGCTTTGAGTGTAAGAAGGTAAGAAGGAGGAGATCAGTACCTGTTGGACCTGGACAGGATGCTCGATGCTGCAGGTGTTCAGCTGCTCGCTCTTTATAGGCGGCTCACGCTGGAGGCGTGTTCCACCTTTCATCAGTGTACCTGTCGGGCTCAGCTGTCAGTCAAATGCTCTCAAGAAAAACCATTGACAAGAAAAACAATTGACATGACAAAGGATATTCCAGGAAGGATTTAAGAACCTTTACTGGAAGTGCCAATACATCATTATGTATAAAAATGACCCCTGTGGCATGTTTTTCAATTCTATTTTATATATTTGCATTATTTTTACTGATGCATTAATGCAGAAGCAGCATTTAAATTTACTTTTGGTACTCGATAATCATCAATATATGTACAAATCCTAATTTGTAAAGTACTTTTGCCACACCTTGACGCTTCAGTTAATGTTAACATTTCCTGGTTGAAAAGGCTCCAACAAAGCCATCGACCGCTTTAAATCAGCCAAACACTGTTTTTCTTGTCCTTACATTTTACAACAGTTTGTCTAAATATGGGACGTACGCTAACGATAGCGATTCCTTTTTTTGGTGAAAGAATCCAAAATATATTTGTTCATGCATAAACCCCTTTTTATTTTAATAATACTTCAATGCTTTATGGTCCATGAAATCAGTGCAAGTTAATGATAATAACTCTATATAGCAGTTAAAGGGCAGAAGCACGAGGTGTTCAAAGTCAGTTCACCAGGAAACAAACGTCTCAGAAACCGGCTCGTTCCGGTTTGCCCGTCATGTTTCCGGCGCGTTAAGACTCAAATCCCGTCAGAGTTTCGACACAAAGCTGCTGGAGCTTTAGGGGTGATGGCACGCAGCCCAACTTAGACCTGAAGAGATATTCAAGATTCGTGTGAACCAAGAGAACAAACTGTTCTCTCCGACACGCGGGAATGTGGAGCTGTGGAATGTTGTTTTGGGTGTTTAGTACATTCAGGCACTTGATTATATAATGCCAGTGGTGTGTAACGAAGTAGAAATACTTTCTGTTGACGTTTACTTTGACTTCACTACATTTTGTGGTGGAACACAGGCACATAATTCCCAGTGATGCCCAGGATGCTAGCTAGCGAGCGACTACATGACTCTACGATGACTGATGTCATGATGGAAGCAGAAATGGAAGCACCTGCTACTCAAACAGCAAACGACGGTGCTGACGAAGACCAACTCCCGTGGCCATAAATGTTTTCTTATGTTGGAGTGAAAGATTCTTCGTACCGGATGAAGTGCCTCTTATGTTTACCCAAAGCTACTGAAATATTGGCATTTAAAAACGCCCCATCCAACCGCAGGAAACACGTTGTGGTTAATTAAGATTAATCCCATGATCCACAACGTTAATGTTTAGTTATCATAATTAGCATAAACCTGTTAAGATAGCTAGTGTTTCCCACAGGATTTGAGTATATCTTTGGCAGGGGAGGAGACAGGTGTCTGATCTTGTAAGCTAGCTATACATGGTGTATGTTAGGCTAACGTTCGCTAGCTATCGTAAATTAAATGAGACAATTAGTGTAGTAGACAGATCGGTAGTGAGTTAGTGAGCTGAGGACGTGTTGACAGTTGTGAGATTTTGTTGATTTGAGTCATTTTAGCTATAATCATTGCAGCACTAGTTGGCTAACGTTAGCTAACTTAACGTTAGCTAGCCACCACACCATAGGATTGACAGGAGCCGCGAAAGCGAAGCATTACGATTTGAACCGCATCGGAGTTGGAGATGCATGCAAGTGTGTGTATCAAGTGTGTGTAGCAGGGGTGTGTATCAAGTGTGTGTAGCAGGTGTGTGTATCAAGTGGGGACAGCTAAAGTTGTTATCCTTACAAAATGTCTTTCTCTCACTGTTTCAGAGAAAGCTCCTGGATGGATCACAGGCAACCCAACTCCTTGGGCATGGTGGCCACAGCACTTAGAAGAATAAACTTAATAATTCTCAAAATTCTGACCCTTTGCCTTTTTTATTAACAGCATTTACTTTTACTTTTACTTTCAATACGTAAGTACATTTAATATCAGTCATTTTCCAGTAAGGTATCTTTACTTTTACTCAAGTATGGCTTTTGGGTACTTTATACACCACTGCACATACAGTACATGCAGACATATTTAAATGTTTTCTAGAGGTAAAGAGGAGAAAGTGGTCGAGCCAGTTGTTAAGTGACGAGCTGCTAATGTGTCTCCATTTTTATGAAAACAAAAGGGAAACAATAGAAAGAAAAAAAGTCCAGTATTTCACGGAAGTACTAATCGAATAATCAGCCTCCTTGTAACTTTCCGGATGTGTTGCAGATAGAAGTAGCTTCGTCTATCTGTCGGGAACCAGAGGGTCGTCGGTTCAAGTCCCCGAAAGGACCAAGTACTCGTAGCTGAGGTGCTACTTGGCCTCGTTGGGAACCAGCAGCCCAATGACCTTAAATTCAGGGACAGTAAAGCGGTAAAGAAATAAAGATCAGTCGACTCATCGATGAAGAATCGGCCGATCCCTGCTTCAACAGAAGTTCTTTAGGAAGCGTCTTCAGTTTCTCATCAGAGGAGTTTCTGGCAGGTTTCAGCCGTGATTGACAAGTGAGACGGAAAACAAATATCTTCCTTCCGTCTTGGTGAACAACAGCATCTGAATGTGTGTGTGCGTGTGTGTGTCTGTCTGTGTGTGTGTGTGCGTGTGAGTCCCCGACAATAGGGAAGCATTGTGTGTTGTGTTTGGGTGTGTGAGCAATAAAGGTTCGGCACATAACATGAGATCAAATTATTATTTGATTATTCACACGGCACTTCAAACTGGTTTTAGTGTTGAGACATTATGTCCTCTTCACTGATAAAATACAGTCATTGTGCGTGTGTGCGTGTGTGTGTGTGTGTGTGTGTGTGAGAGAGAGAGTTTCTTTAGTGTTGTGGCAATTGTTTTCACAAAGGAAATAGTTGGGCCAGAAATAAATCGTAGATTACAACAGAAGAAGAATATAAAACAGCAGAGCAATAAGTGAGTAAGAAGTAATACTGACACCAGTGCAAACTGGAATAGAAAACACTGAAATAGAAACAGTAAATACAACAACATAACAAACTAACATTGTTACTGTTAGGATTTTTTTTTTTAAACATCAAAGGTTTCCATTACATAATGCCTTATTATGTGCATGTTAAAACTCCTCTTAATGTCAGTGATGAACTGGTGAAGTTTCATGGTGATATCTATGAGTTAATGTTTTCACCTCCACCTTCCTGGAAGCTGGTAGTAAATCACTACCTGGGACAGAACACCATTCAGCTTATCTTTCCATATCTGACCTTCCCACACATCAAAATGTTTTTTTTAATTATAGTTCTCTTACTGAATACATTTAGTTTGAACCTTGATCCCCACATATGTAGCAAAACTAGCATGCACTGCTCCCTGCTGGCCTTAATGCGTATCACATTTGACAATAGTTTAAAGCCGGGGATTCAATTAAAACTCAACAAGGTCCAGTTAGAGAGAACATGCAAAGGTCTAAAACACCACAACAATGTCCAACTTGTTCTATGATTTAGTCCCATATATATATATCCATCCATCCATTATCAGCCGCTTATCCGGGGTCGGGTCGCGGTGGCAGCAGGTTCAGCAGGCCGACCCAGGCTTCCCTCTCACCCGCAACACTTTCCAGCTCATCCTGGGGGATCCCGAGGCGTTCCAAGGCCAGCCGGGAGATATAATCCCTCCAGCGTGTCCTCGGTCTTCCCCGGGGTCTCCTACCAGTTGGACGTGCCTGGAAAACCTCTAATGGGAGGCGTCCAGGAGGCATCCTGACTAGATGCTGAACCACCTCAGCTGACTCCTTTCAACACGAAGGAGCAGCGACTCGACTCCAAGCTCCTCCTGATGTCCGAGCTCCTTACCCTATCTCTAAGGCTGAGCCCTACAGAGGAAACTCATCTCCTTACCCTATCTCTAAGGCTGAGCCCGGCCACCCTACGGAGGAAGCTCATCTCGGCCGCTTGTATCCATATATATATATATATATATATATATATATCAGTGGCGGGCATTTTCAATCTGGGCCTTCTGTGCCGTCTGATATAGTTTACATAAATACGCGCATGACGGGATGTGGCGTCATTAACAGACAATGCATGTACCGTAAAATGCGAGTTATAAGCCGCTACTTTTTTCTTTTTTTCCCCTCAACTTTGACCCGTGCGGCTTCAATATCGGTGCGGCTTACTTAAGGATTTTTCCGATTCTAAATTTAGCAGACGTTGCAGAGACATAGTAAAAAGGTAAAATGTGTCTTCCACCACTGATAGTTGGTGATATCAGAACTTATTTCCTGCAATCAGAAGAAGCCATTGAATGCGTTGTGATCCATCGCATTCTGTCTTTTGACTTTCTTTATTGTTTTTTCCATTAACAATCATCGCATCTTCGTCTGGTCATTGGTTCTCTCGACAAAAACTCAATTAAGATTTTTTCATTTTGAATTATTGCAGGAAATAATCTGTGCCAAACGAGAGTTCATTTCATGAAGATAATCTTCACTAATAAACATTTGAAAGATGTTTAAAGTGTAAAGTAAGATGCTAACGTTAGCCTACAGAGAGTGTCCTAGTGAGGACGCTTAGTCGTCTCCTTTAGAGTCTTTTTAAAGCTCCTAAATACACCATGAGGGGCGTTCACTGACCTGTTATCAGAGATCAAAACAATATTTAAAGAGCACATTGACCTTAAGACAAGGAAACAGGAAATGGAAAACAATGCTGACTCATTTCTGCGTTTCATTGTTTATTCAATCTCTCAATGCATCAGATCTGGGCCTTTGGTCGTAATCGTGACCGACTGAGGGTTGAAGTATCTGGAGGCCGCTCCTTCCGCCATTAAACTCCTGGTTGAGGAAAAACAAAACGACAGGATTCTGATTAATATCTGCTGTATAATATTTTAACCCTACTTGGCACATGGTCACCCAATGAGTAGGACGTGTTCAAGGCTCATCTTCAACTCACAGCATTGGTAAAGGCTGTTGACGCGGGCGATGTCATTTTCGCTCATCTCTTTGGAGCGTCCAAAGCTCAGGCTGGGGTTTTCCTTCGAGACGATGGTCGGCTGCCCGTTTTTGGAGAAGGCGAATCTGAAGGAGGACACACAAACACAACAGTGTTGGTGTGAAGAGTTACACAATCACAAGCTGCCGACTCACAACTCAAGTTGTATAGTGTATAGTATGTATATGTGTGTGTATATATAAATATATATGTGTATATGTATTTATATATATATGTAAAAGCAGCACTGATCTGGAGCTTGGAGTACTTTTATCATTTTATCACGTTTGTCTGGTTGTCTGTGTTTGTTGTAATGTATGTCGAGATGTATGTGTATTTCTACTGTTTAATTACTGCAAACCAAGTCTACCTACGGGTACTAATAAAGTAACCAAACCAAAACCAAAGTGTATACTGTATGTATTTATATATATATATATATATATATATATATATATATTTTAGGGCAGGGCGCGTTAACGCGTCAATAAATGCGTTAGCGGTTAACTGCATGTTGTTGTTTTTTTGCATTGGGAGGCTTAACGTTACACAGCATTGATGCAGAAACCAGCGTCCTTAGAATCGTAACGAATGACGGCGTGTATGAGCCTCCAGACGCACCGTCGGCAGGAGAATACACAAGTTGTATGAAACGGAGCGCACTACACAAGTGACAGCGTTTTTTTAAATTTAAGAATCTGCATCAATTTGCTACTTTTACTTTCGTAAGAGATCTGAGTGCTTCTTCCTCCACTGGGTATAATATGAGTATAATATATATATATATATATATCCCCCCGGCGCCGTTCAAGGCAGCCCACTGCTCCTTAATACTAAGGATGGGTCAAATGCAGAGAATACATTTCATGTATGTATGTAAAAAGTATGTACTATGACAATAATTGAATCTTAATTCTTAATTATATATATATATATATATATATATATATATATATATTATAGAACACTTACTTTCCATACTCCATGATAGACTCAAAGTCGTAGGGAGTTCCCAGGTTGTTAGTCGGCTGCTTCTGGAAGTTTCTTTCCTTTCCTGCAGGACGAGAGAACAGACCAGCAAATATTTAGGCTCAGCCGTTAGTTGGATATTTTGGTAACACTTTATAATAACTACACGTTATTTAGCATTAGTAAAGCATGATTAAATACTTAATTCATCATTTATAAAGCCTTGTTCCAACGAGAACACTCATTGGTAACTCATTAATATTCAATTTATAAACAAAGTAATACATGTTTTATTCTTGATTAATAAGCTTGACTATTATGCGTTTCATGGTTGGGTTTTCATACTTTATAAATGATGGATTCTCCATTTGCAAATCAAGTAATATATATTAGAAACTAATTATTAAGGACTTACAGATGATTAATAAGATATTTTGTAAAGTGTTAGTAAATGTCTTTAAAATATTTAAATGTCATCTATTCATTCATTTATTGAGATATATAATGATTTAGATATGCACTAATGGTTAGGATTAACATGTGCTTTATAAACGTGTTTTAATACTGAAATTCATGATTAATTCAGGTAGTTACTAGTCGTTAGTTAAGTAAGTTATGTGACCCCATCTAAAGTGAGGACTATCTATGCTTTACAAAGCATTAATAAATGACATTGAAAGGCCAGCAGAGCCTCAAAGCTAGCAAAAGTCTCAGTTATCTTCTCAACAGAAAAGAGAAATAACACAAACTGATAAAGAACATTCATATTTATTGCAAGATGCAAACAATGTACTCATAGAGGGACACACGGAAGGCGATGCCCGTCAGTGGCACGAGTGGCTAGTATGTTTCTTAGTTTGCTGGCACCTACACGTTATTGATTGTGAGTATCTAGCTAGCTAGCCAGCTAGCAAGCTAGTTAGCCAGCTAGTTAGCTAGCTAGCCAGGACTTCTAGTTAGCAAGCTAGTCACTAAATAGAGGTCCTGAGACGGGCGCCGGCACGCGTCACCTCAGTTATAAGTAGACCAATCCAGGTGATAGCTAGATACTCATAATCAATAATATGTATGTGCCACTGACGGGCATCGCCTCACATCACCTGGCCGGCATTCTTTCTGGCCCGGGTCAGAACATCGCACATTTATTTGACCTGCAATCAAAATTGCAAACCAAGTTCTGACCTGGTACGATGTTCTGGAAGAGGATGTCGACGAAGTCGTCTCTGTCGGAGCGGACTTGCTCGTGGTGGAAGCCCAGCGCGTGGAGGACCTCGTGCTGCACCGTGCTCGGGAACAAACAACCGTTCTTCCTCAGGGACACCAGCTGCCCTCGGCTCTGACGGCCCAGGCGGGACCAACACCTGTCGCACACACACACACACACACACACACACGCATTTTACTTGCTGACAATTATTTTACTTCTGTAGGATCATGAGACTTAATATTCTTAAAATGAAAATCACTGTGTGAGAGAGCTCCTACCCGGTTCCAGAGTAGAAGTGGATGTATTGGCTTTGACTGCGCCTCCTGCGGAAGCGGATGCAGGTGAGCTTGTGGAAGGCCTTCAGGCTTCTGGTGATGATTTTGCGCTCGTCTTTGGCTGCGGAGACAAAGCAGGCGGCTGAGAGCTGCTCTCCCTTCCAGCATGGCAGCACTTTATTTTTCTTAACCTCTTAGCGTTCCTCTAAAATTTGCCGAAAAACGCCTATCCAGGTATACCCAAAGTAAATTGGAAGCGGTACTTGCATGTGTAACTGCATGGCCTTGGTCTCTTTTGAAAGGTATAAATCTGAAGCTTTTTCCCCTCAATAGTCAGAATCACTTTAAGTGCTGCTGACACTGAGTTATATAAGTTTGAACACACTAAAGTATAAGGTTTTTATTTCCGCCTGAACATTTCTTTGCAAATAGATGCCTGTAGATGACTATAAATGGGACTTATGAACTGGAAAACACAATGGGACAATAGCCTGAAGCCTTATCTAGTCTAAGTAAAAAGCAGGCGTTTTTCCATTTTGAGACTGAAAATATTCATGATATATATACTATATACCTATTAAAAATGCTTATAGTCTTGCAAACTTATAGAGGTACTATTTATATTTGCTGAAAATGAAGTATAAATGCATTTTCATGCTAATTCAATGCCAAAATGAGGATCTGTCAGCAATAGTCTGTTCTGATGAAGCTGAAGGCTGTTGGGATTATCTCCACCCCCTCTTGATTAGACCCGTTTTTTAGGCAATTTCATTGGCTGTACGAAACGCCTGTCATCTGAGCCGTATGACGTGACAGGCTTGATCCACGTAAGGAAAGAGAGGCTGACCCTGTTCTTCAACGTAGACTCTGGTTGGGTAATGTAGCCTGTCAGTCAGGACATGAAGCTCCTATTGGTTCAAGTGAAGATCCATTAGAAAGGTTAGATTTCGGCAGACATTTTGGTGCTCAGTTTTCCTCTGTGCTCTCATGCAAACTTGCTTTGCTTCTAAAAACACAAAGATATTGTTTCATATCTTCCAGCTGATATGAAATGATGCAACACCAGTTCGTGGATATTTATGGATGTAATCACGTGTTTTGGACTAAATCTTTTGGGATTTTTTTTTATTGGACGTAACAACGCCGTTGTTGTTGGAATGTTATGGATTTATGGATCAATATGAGGCGTCATCGGTGCGTTGCCTGGCTTTTGCTATTGTTTGTTTGTTTGTTGTTGTCTGACAAAAGTGTTGACTGTAGCTGCTGTGGTGGTCTGATCTTGAAACGGATTGCATAGTTGGAATCACAAGAACCGTAGGTTTCCAGAAACATACGGCACTCGTACCGAAGTATAAATAGATGTACAGTGCATCTACACGTAAAGGACGCCCGCGGGACGGCAGAACGCTAACATGCTTCTAGTCATTTTAGTTTCTGCCACTCAGTTTCTGCCACTCACTGTAGTTGGAGGAGATGGAGACGGGCACGTAGACCTTGCGTCCACGTTTGGGCCACTTGCAGCCCGTGTTCGTGCAGGGGACCGCGTTCCTCTCCCGGTTTGGAACAATGTCGCCGTGCACGAGGCCCGATTCTGCAGAGCAACAAGTACACAGCCAGGAGTATGAATATATGAACCAGGAATTTATGTTCTATGTTCAATAGGCTGCAAGTAAGTTCTTCTTCATTATTATTATTATTATTATTATTATTATTATTATTATTATTATTATTATTATTATTATATTGTTATTACTATTATAAATTATTTACAAACTGACAACCTTTGTCTGATTAACACTCACGTTTAACGAGCTGAATGTTTGGAACTAATCATTGATCGCTGACAATTCATTGATTATCATAACAATAATACCATTCTAATAATCTGTAGATCAACACTGACTAGGAGATGAATTGCTTCAGCTTCCACTAAATTAAAATGTTTTTCCCATCATGCATTGAGAGCTGGATTATTTAAATAAACGTCTGTCTCACCAATGCCTTCGTTGGCTCTCGCGATGAGTTCAGAGACGTCCAAATCCTCTGAAAGCAAACGGAGAAAACAAACAGATGAGACCAGAAGCTACGAGCAGCGTGTACAATAAATACAAGACATGAACTTTTACGTCAATATTTGGGTATATTCTCTTTGATTCAACTCACCCGTTGGAGGTTCGTCATCAGCTGCCCCCTGCAGCACAAAACACAGCAGGGCTCATTTCAAAATCATGATTCGGTGTGGCACTCATTTTTGTGATTTGAAGTTTAAAACGTTACCAAAAGTCTGTAGTTTATTTGCCCAATTGGGCATTTTTTGATAGCTAGCACAGTTTTCATGTAATTATTGTTCAAGTTTAGGAAAATTGTCGGACCATTTCAGAGTTTACAATGGGTGTGTATGGCGCAGGATAGAGTGGTGATGTCATCGATAGAGCACGGAGGAGCTTCAGACTCTATTTAATAATATTTCTATTTTGTCATTCACTCCAAAATGTTCACTCTTCAGGCATAATGTATACATATAAACGTGGGAAATCTTGTCTTTTGTCGTAAACTTGGGTCGATTGAATCCACAGATTCACACATTTGTTTGAATCCGCCTGATTGTGAGAGGAAGTCCACCTCTCCTCCATTAAGCCCCATGTCAAATCTGACCACAATGTTCTCCCATGAAGCAAACGTGGGCACTTTCTGAACTCCCATTACGCTCTCATTTCTAAACCGCACAAACATTTAACTACACGGAAACGTTCACAAAAGTCTTGTGCTTCTCCTGATTCCGTTATTTTCATGATGGGAGTCACGGTTTTCTGTCAAATACAATAGTTTGAAAGGTTGTTTTCGGTAAAGTCACAGTCCAGTCTCCCTCTAATAATCAGTATGCCACAAATTAGCTAATCAGGTCAGTTTCACACACACATTCTGATATACAGACATAGAGAGACATACCCTTTACCCTGGTGCCCCAATCACCATAGTAACCAGTGACCTGTGTCTATGAAGCAATAGCTGCTCTCAGGTCCGTCACAAATACAGAAATGACTCCTCAATAACCTCAATGACACATCTCTCTACAGGTAATATATAAATTGTGACTTCTTACAGCAGTAGTCACCACACCATAAACATTTATTGCGAAAGTTTCATGGCTTTTGACAACTATGCTCCATCTTAAAGGTTTCATCAATAAAAAAAATTAACTGAATTATCTTATCTTAAAAATATATTTTTTCTCTCTCTTTTAGTTCATTCAAATATTAGATACCTTTTTTTTAAAGAGTCACACTCACCGCAGGAATGGCCGACAACGAGAGGAAGAGGAGGAAAATGAAGGCTGGAGTCATGATGACGGTCTTCTGGAGTAAAACGTCAAAGTCTGAAAGTAAAGTCAGAGCAGAGTTTGGTGGTTAAAGGTGAAGCTTTTAGCGTAAGAAGGTAAGAAGGAGGAGATCAGTACCTGTTGGACCTGGACAGGATGCTCGATGCTGCAGGTGTTCAGCTGCTCGCTCTTTATAGGCGGCTCACGCTGGAGGCGTGTTCCACCTTTCATCAGTGTACCTGTCGGGCTCAGCTGTCAGAAGAACGCTCTCAAGAAGAACAATTGACATGACGAAGGATTTTCCAGGAAGGATTTAAGAACCTTTACTTACCAAGAATTCATTATGCATAAAATTGACTACTGGCATATTTTATATATTTTCTTTTTTACTGATGCATTAATGTAGAATCAGCATTTTAATTTACTTTTGGTCGTCGATAATCATCAATATTTGTAATGTAATTATAGCTGCCAGGTGAGTGCACCTCGAATGAAAAGTACCATATTAGTCTCGTAGAATACTCAAAGAGCACTTTTACTTAGTTTCTTAAAACCCCTGAAGACATCAGATGTATCATCATGAAAAAAGAAAGGAAACCAAGACTCAAGGCCAGAAAACCTTTAACTATAACAGTAAAATGTAAATAAAACACAATTTTCATTGTCACAATTATCTTATTTTTTTCAAATGGCAATTAAACCAAATACAAGCCACTCAGGCAGGCGTGAACAACTCTAAAAAAACAAACACAATTCTGCCTTTCATTCATATCTGGAGAGTCAGATAACATTGAACAAACTATATGGAATACCTTAAACTTCCATGAAGTTGATAACTATCTTTACCTCATTTTAAAACCCTTTTACATCTGTAATTATGAAAGTCCGCCTGGTCCTTTTTGTCTTTTTTTAATCAATAAATGTGTAAAAAAAAAATATTTGGGCAAAATTACTTACCTACTTTCTTTTTAGGATAAATGAGTTTCAAAATCTGGCAAGTATTTGTCATTATTATATGTTACGTGGAGCTGGAGCTCAACAACCTCCATCAGTCAACACTCACGATGTCCATAGACGGGAGAATGTATGTGAAAGGTGACAGGTGACAGGCTGAAAAATGGTTAATTGTTTTTGGCAACAAAGAAAGACTAAAGGTGGAAACACAATGTACTTTTGACCGCTAAAAGAGGAACGGCGACACTGATTGATGAGATTGTACCGTGACGCGTCAGTTAATGTTGGCATTTCATGCTTGAAAAGGCCTCAAAAAGCCATCGACTGCTTTAAATCAGCCCAAATCTTCAAGGCCAAATCTACTTCATGAAATGAAGTAAATGTTAACGCTGTTAGCGTGTGTCAATTATTGGATGCCTGGAAGAACTCAGTTCAACAACTTCTCTCGTTCTCTAAATTTAGTTACTAAATGATCACAAGCCAAGTAGTAAGCGCTGCAATTGCAAAAGCAGTGAGTGGTACAGCAACACGCAGGTTGGGCAAAGAACAACTGCCCCACCACGGAAGTGGGGCCTTTCATACACAGTTTATCGTCACAGGTTCGTCTCGCCTCGTCCTAACATCTGATTCGCTCTGTCCTGTCAAGAGGAGGAGAATCCCGTGTTCTCATCTTTTCTCACAAGACTGGAACGTGCAACGACCAGTCTGCTTCCAGAATGTCAATATACTGATAAACAGTTGGGTGTTGAAGTGCGCAGGCGTGTGACTAACTTCCCTTGAGAACTGGACATTTCATAGACACAACAGCTGCTTAGCTGTGTTATACTGACCTCGCTAACCTGAACTTTAATAGACATGAAGAGTAATACAATGAAGAATATCTACAGAATATAAGGATTTATATTATCAACGCCCTCAGACTCATCTCAGACCCGGACCAGTAGGCTCAGACCCGGACCAGTATAGACTCAGACCCGGACCAGTAGGCTCAGACCCGGGAGGTGAAGATACACTTTAAATGCACATTAAATAAAATAAAACAAGATAAACATTTATTGAAATGCAGGTGTTGCAGTGCAGCACAAAGACAGAAATAAAAATAAACAGTTTTTCTCAATTTACTGGTCGGTCTACGTCCCAACCCTCACCTATGGTCACCAACTCTGGGTCGTGACCGAAAGAACGATGTCTCGGATACAAGCGGCTGAAATGAGCTTCCTCCGTAGGGTGGCCGGGCTCAGCCTTAGAGATAGGGTAAGGAGCTCGCACATCAGGAGGGAACTTGGAGTTGAGCCGCTACTCCTTCGTGTCGAAAGCAGTCAGCTGAGGTGGTTCGGGCATCTAGTCAGGATGCCTCCTGGACGCCTCCCATTAGAGGTTTTCCAGGCACGTCCAACTGGTAGGAGACCCCGCACTCCCCGAACTCCTGGAGAAGGCTTGGTCCTTTTCTAGAGTTGCCCAGGGTGAGAGGCGCAGGGCGGGAGTGGGGATACTCACGAGCCCCCGGCTGAGCACCACCATGTTGGAGTTTTCCCCGGAGAGCGAGAGGGTCGTCTCCCTGCGCCTGCGGGTTGCGGGGAGTAAGGCTCTGAAGATGTGGGGTGGTTGCACCCATATCCCGGGCAGAGGCCACCAAGGTAGTCAAAAAGCTCCTTGGTGGCAAGGTGCCGGGGGTGGATGAGATCCGCCCTGAGATGCTGAGGGCACTGGACATTGTTGGGCTGTCTTGGCTGACACGCCTCTTCAGTGTCGCATGGGGGTCGGGAACAGTGCCCATGGACTGGCAGACCGGGGTGGTGGTTCCCATCTTCAAGAAGGGGGACCGGAGAGTGTGCTGAACTATCGGGGTATCACACTGCTCAGCCTCCCGGGAAAAGCTTAAGCCAGGGTGCTGGAAAGGAGGCTCCAACCGCTTGTCGAACCTCAGATTCAAGACGAACAGTGTGGATTCCGTCCCGGCCGTGGAACAGTGGACCAGCTCTTTACCCTCGCAAGACTACTGGAGGGGTCCTGGGAGTTCGCCCAACCAGTCTACATTTGCTTTGTGGACTTGGAGAAGGCTTTCGATCGGGTTCCTGGTGGGTTTTTGTGGGGGGTGCTGCGGAAGTATGGGGTGCCATCCGGTCTCTGTACGCCTGCAGTAGGAGCTGTGTTCGTATCCTCGGTAGTAAGTCAGACACGTTCCCGGTGGGTGTTGGCCTCCGCCAGGGCTGCCCTTTATCACCGGTCCTGTTCCTGACCTTCATGGACAGGATATCTAGGCGCAGCCAGGGGCCGGAGAACGTCAGGTTCGGGAGTCTCGGGATCGCCTCTCTGCTCAAAGAGGCTCATCATCTGTTTGCGGATGATGTGGTCCTGTTTGCCTCCTCGGACCGTGACCTCCAGCATTCACTCGGGCGTTTTGCAGCCGAGTTTGAGGCGGCAGGGATGATAGTCAGCACCTCCACATCTGAGACCCTGGTGCTCTGCCGGAAACCAGTGGATTGCTCCCTCCAGGTGGGGACAAACTGCCTACCCCAAGCGAAGGAGTTCAAGTATCTCGGGGTCTTGTTCACGAGTGAGGGTAAGGTGGAGCGGGAGTTTGACAGGCGGATCGGTTCGGATGAAAATGGATGGATGTTTTTCTTTTCCTTTTCTTTTCCAACATGAAGATAAAACATGAAATATTTCCTCCTTTTTAAAAATCATACTTAAATGCTTTATGGTCCGTATTTGTCATCTTCATCATCAGTGCAAGTTATTAATAATAATAATAATAATAATAATAATAATAATAATAATAATAATAATAATAGCTCTATGTAACAGTTAAAGGTCAGAAGCACGAGGGGTTCAAAGTTAACACGACTTCACAAACAAAACCTTGAAAGTTCACCAGGAAACAAACGTCTCTCAGAAACCGGCTCGTTCCGGTTCGTTAAGACTCAAATCCCTCCTGTCAGGGTTTCGACACAAAGCTGCTGGAGCTTTAGGGGCGTCGGCACGCAGCCCAATTTAGACCTAAAGAGACGTTTAAGATCCGTATGACCGAAGAGAACAAACTGTTCTTTCCGACATGCGGGAATGTGGAGCGGTGGAATGTTCTTTTGTGTGTTCAGTATGTGACAAGTGCATGAATGCATGCAGACATATTTAATTGTCTGTTCTAAGGGATGTGACCTTATGGCGACGGCGTTGTTACAGGCGACAAATCATTGGAAAAATTAAACGTTGTCAAACAACAAGATACGTTGAATATCAAATCTATTTATTCATTTAACATAGACACAAACATGTTGTTTCACAGACAGTGATATACAAATATAATAAAATCAATAAAATCACTGCAACAGAAAAACAATATATAATTCTTCCTTTTGGTGATTACAGTTATTAAGGATCTGTAGCTTTCTCAGAAAAAAATATATATTTTCATTTCAGTTTGAAGAGGTAAAGAGGAGAAAGCGGTCGAGCCAGTTGTTCAGTGACGAGCTGCTCATGTGTGCATCGAATAATCAGCCTCCTTGTAGCTTTCCAGGTGTGTTGCAGATAGAAGTAGCTTCGTCTATCTGTCGGGAACCAGAGGGTCGTCGGTTCAAGTCCCCGAACGGACCAAGTACTCGTAGCTGAGGTGCTACTTGGCCTCGTTGGGAACAACAACATAACAAACTAACATTGTTAACACATGTTTGGGTTTGTTCACACAGCATTCATAACCTCATTTATATAACTTTACTCTTTCATTCCTACATATATTCTGAGGGTTTATGCAGAGGGGTTTGTTCACAACACATTCATAACCTCAGTTATACACATTTATTAATAAAAACATGGAGGAAATAGATTTTCTTAAGGTTGTCGACAGTATGTTCTGATGTATGGAGTGATGCAAAGAGATATCTAAAATCTTCTGGGTAAAAACTATTACAAAATGAAACAATGTTAATAATTATGTTCTAATAATGCCTCATTTGTATTTAAAAAAATCCCATAAGACTTAAACATAAATAGTCTTGTCTGTAAGTAATGACGTGGGGAAGTTCCCCGGTGATATCTGAGTCGTTGTGTTTTGTTTCACCTGCTCTCAATGATCATAACCCATCAATCAATAACTCAGGTGTGTCGTTTCAGGCTCACACGTTAACGCAGCGAGTCATGTTTAAAACATACTTCCGTATTAATATCTCTGTTTCAAGATGAAAGAGCTCAATAATCATTTTTAAATATATATTTTTTTTGCAGCACGAAGAGACAAAAACAAAAAAAAAACGTTTTCTTCACTGCTTTGTTTTGACTAAATTTACTCAAAAATCAAACAAACATATTGTCATTATTAAAAAATTGAGTAACACTTTATAATTACAAACTATTTAGCATTAGTAAAGCATGATTAAACACTTAATTTATCATTTATAAAGCATTGTTCCAACTTGTTATTATTATTATTCGTGATTAATAAGCTTGCCTATTATTCGTTTCATGATTGGATTTTCATACTTTATAAATGATGGATTCCCAATTCGTAAATTAAGTAATATATAATGCAAACCAATTATTAAGGGCTTATAGATGATGCACTAATGGTTAACATGTCCTTTATGAAGATGTTTTAATAATGAATTTATCCCTCCATCCATCCATCATCCCTCAATCCCTCTATCCAACCCTCCATCCATCCATCTGTTGAGGATTGGGTTATGTAAAATACGAGTTCTTTCTCTTTTCTTTTAATTTCTAAGTTCTTTTAATTTTCTCTTTATTGATTATAACTACATATGTTTTGAGTGAAATTGTCTTCCATCGCGGTTAATACGCTGTACGCTCCTGTTTTTTTATGACATTTATATATCACATGACACAAGTCTAAATATGGTCATAAGTATTGCAGCTGACCTTTTGTGTTTTTTTAATCTGTATTCTTGTAGCTGTGGCCACAAACACTGTTGAACGTGTGATCGGGTTCAGGGGAACCACAGACACCGATTACTCAAAATGTCTCAAATACACGTAATCTGTCTGACACCTGTTCAGCTAAACATGACCCCATCATCACCAGACAGCATCGGCAGGTCTCACCTGTCAGTTACTCCCACTAAATGTTTCAAGGATACATAAATCTGTCTGACACTTGTTCAAGCTGCCATCTTTGAAAATGTTCTGAAACAGTAACTACAAACACTTTTGAGCGTGTGACCGAGGTCAAAGCATGTTGTAATCACACACACCTGCTACTAAGTCACTCCCATTATGTATCGATAGGGATCTTCCCACACACTAGCCTATATATACTATGATAAACTGGGCACTCTTCAGTTCCTCTTGGTCTCTTTCCCTGAGAAGGAACCACTCTTATTTGAGAAATCAAATAAGAGACTTTCCAACATTATAATACTGGTGGCTGCTTCTAAAGCCTAATTTATGGTTCTCCGTCACGTCGATGGCGTCGTTGAGCATTTGAAGTTCTGCGTCGAGGGTCCGCGTTGCTCTGCAATTAACCGCCATGCCGCCAGGGGGGTGTGCCTGTGTGGCTGTGTGGTTTCAGGGGTTATAGCCGAATCCTTGCTTTTTCTTCCGGTCACAGTAAACAATGGCGACCAAGTTGGAGCGGCTGCATTGTTCCTACCGGTCCACAAGAACTTTAAAAATAGCGGTGTAGGAAGACAGACCGGAAAAAGCAACTGCCGGAAATTACGTTCTGAGCGGACCAATCACAGCGCTTGCGGTCCGCGTCAACGCGATGCGTAGTTAGGATTTTTTGGAGGTGCACGTCAGGATACGGCGTAGGGGTCTGCGTCGCCGTCGACCTGACGGAGAACCATAAATTAGGCTTAACCCTTTGGGGGCGGGGCCCGCTTCGAAGCGTTAAACCAGGTGTTTCAATTTTTTTATAAAATTATATCATCACAATAATACGTCACAGAAATATGGTTTCAAATCGGGCGGATATGGTTTCCACTTCCGCGTCTGAGCATCTAAACATGGACATGTATGAGGCGTGCAAAGCTTCAGTGTGAGTCAGAAGGTGCCAAGCAAAGAGTCCTGAGCAGAGCTATATTGGAGGGGACAGACAGCGCAGCTTCAGAGCCTGAAGGATTCACTAACAAGGAGCTAGCCGGAGCTAACGGGCCAGATAGCTGGCTACAGCGTTTCTGTGAGACTGAACGGTGAGTAATCAATTGTTGTCCCTATTACAGTGAACATAGTACGACCAGTAGTGTTGGACCTCCGTTATGTGTTTGTAAGACCGTAAATAACATTTGTGTGTTGACGATAGCTTAGCGTTAGCACGTCAGTACACAGTGCCGTGTTGGCTGTTATCTTCCGTGTCTATGACTGAACGCTGCATAATCAACTGTTGTCTCTATCACCGTTAACTTGTTACAGTGAACATAGTACGACCAGTAGTGTTGGACCTCCATTATATGTTTGTAAGACCGTAAATAACATTTGTGTGTTGACGATAGCTTAGCGTTAGCACGTCACTACATAGAGCCGTGTTGGCTGTTATCTTCCGTATATATGACTGAACGCTGCATAATCAACTGTTGTCTCTATCACCGTTAACTTTCTTACAGTGAACATAGTACGACCAGTAGTGTTGGACCTCCATTATATGTTTGTAAGACCGTAAATAACGTGTTAGCTGACGATAGCTTCGTAGCTTTAGCACGTCACTACACAGTGCCGTGTTGGCTGTTATCTTCAGTGTCTATGACTGAACGCTGCATAATCAACTTGTCTCTATCACCGTTAACTTTCTTGCTGCTAACACGGCGCGAGCTAACGAGAGCTAACGGAGATAGCTGACTACAGCTATGAACGGTGGTAATCAACTGTTGTCCCTATCACCGTTGACTTTCTTTCAGTGAACTCATACTGACTGTATTAATGTATTTTACAGAGTGGATTCAGAGCTGTGAGGGTCCAGAGGACAACATGCAGCATCGCTGCAGCAGCCTCCCTGTCCGTCTGCCTGCCAACACATCACCTAGCAGGCCGCAAAGCCAGCCACAGCTCATCATCCCCACCATAAAATAATACATTTGGTTTTAGACATTACATTACATGTGTCTACCATTTTATTCATATATTCCACTGTTTTTGTGAACCTAAGACCTTTGGTAAACCAATTTCCATCACCAAAACCGTTATCCCACCGGAGTAAAGTTATGTTTTCACAACAAATATGAAACATTTACAAAATCAAGATTCAATTTTTCAGCTTTAGTCATATTTTCTCTTTACACTTGTGCCTTTGGGACAATGGTGCCTCATTATATAGATGGCTGAGATTGTTCTGTAATTTTTGATATACAACACATGAGTATGTATCATATGCTAGTGACTTTAAAAAGGGGAATTTAAAAAGTATTTAAAAAGTATGTAAAATCGAGAAATCAAGAAATTGACCCCCAGATCCCAGAGTGTTAAGTGCTGGCTGAGAGGATTTCCTTCAAGACAAAAAAGAAGCGGTTGATGAATTACAAATGTAACTTTCTACACTTGTTTTCTACACTACGCTTTTTTAACATATAATACTGGTGACCTGTAAAGTAGTAAAGAAAAAGACTCAGTTATGGTACTGTGTGTATAATAACTCTTGTTGAGTCTTTTTTTCTTCTTTCTAAATTCACCATGAGGGGCGTTCACTGACCTGTTATCAGAGATAAAAATGTCCAGACCTGATTTTAGATATTTAACCCAAAAAACAACATTTAAAGAACACATTGACTTTGAGACGAGGAAACAGGAAGTGGAAACAATGCTGACTAATTTCTGCGTTTCATTGTTTATTCAATCTCTCAATGCATCAGATCTGGGCCTTTGGTCGTAATCGTGACCGACTGAGGGTCGAAGTATCCGGAGGCCGCTCCTTCCGCCATTAAACTCCTGGTTGAGGAAAAACAAAACGACAGGATTCTGATTAATATCTGCTGTATAATATTTTAACCCTACTTGGCACATGGTCACCCAATGAGTAGGACGTGTTCAAGGCTCATCTTCAACTCACAGCATTGGTAAAGGCTGTTGACGCGGGCGATGTCATTTTCGCTCATCTCTTTGGAGCGTCCAAAGCTCAGGCTGGGGTTTTCCTTCGAGACGATGGTCGGCTGCCCATTTTTGGAGAAGGCGAATCTGAAGGAGGACACACAAACACAACAGGTGTCATTAAATGCGTTAATGCAGCATCCATTAACGCCGACAATTATTTTTTCATCCATTAACTGCATGTTGTTTTTTTGCATTGGGAGGCTTAACGTTACACAGCATTGATGCAGAAACCAGCGTCCTTAGAATCGCAACGAATGACGGCGTGTATGAGCCTCCAGACGCACCGTCGGCAGGAGAATATTGTAGCGTACCCCTCCGACAGATGATCTTTAAAGACCATAGTTTAGTCGTTAAACGGCGCACCATGCAACTTCCGTTTCAACTCTGTTTTTCGCCTTCAAAATAAAAGCACCTTATCTCAAAACAGGAAACCAGATACATTTTGCTTACGGCAGACAAAAAACATGCAACAAAAACAACAAAATTTATGGACAAACCGTTTCTAACTTTAGAACACATATTGAGTTACTTACACAGTTCATTATATTGACTGTTTCTGATTGTTGTTTTTTATGTTACTGTTTGAATATGGACAAAAGAAGTAGTCGCAGGGACCCTTACTACTGAACAGACCGTTTATGTTGTGCCCTGATAAAATAAAATGTTCAAATTCTGGTACCTGTAAAAAAAAAAAAAAAAAAAAACTGATTTATATACTGTATGTTAACTTGCTGTTGCTCCGAGAGTGCCTGTTATATTGTTCTGATAACATTACTTTAAAATAAAAGCGTGCAATACACTAGTTTTTCTAGACTATACATAGTAGTAAACACTTTTTCCAGCTGAACATGAACACATTATGCATTACATTATATTATACAATATCATTTACATTAATGTAGGGCTCTTACATGTAGCAGAGTATGTTTTAGTAGCATTGCTACTTTTACTTTCATAAGAGATCTGAGTGCTTCTTCCTCCACTGGGTATAATATGTTTAATAGAACACTTACTTTCCATACTCCATGATAGACTCAAAGTCGTAGGGAGTTCCCAGGTTGTTAGTCGGCTGCTTCTGGAAGTTTCTTTCCATTCCTGCAGGACGAGAGAACAGACCAGCAAATATTTAGGCTCAGCAGTTAGTTGGATATTTTGGTAACACTTTATAATAACTACACGTAAATGTAGCATTAGTTAAGTATGAGTAGACACTTAATTCACTTAATCCAACATGAACGCTCATTGGTAACTCATTATTATGCAATTTATAAACACAGTAATACATTTATTCTTGATTGTTGGGTTATGTTGTTGGGTTATGTAAAGTACGAGTTTTTTTCTTTTATAAGTTCTTTTCTTTTTCTTTTTATTGAATATGCTAATTGTTTTGAGTGAAATTGTCTTCTATCACGCATTAGTACGCTGTAGTACATTCCTGTTTTTTATGACATTTATATATCACAGGACACAAGTCTAAATATGGTCATAGTAGATAGTATCCTGTTACATACGGAAGACAGGTCTAAATATGGTCCTGCTGTTTATCGGCTGACATTGACTAGCTCTTGCAGCTGTAACCACAAACACGCTATTGAGCGTGTGACCAAGGTCAAAGCATATTGTAATCACACGCACCTGTTACTCCCACTATGTCTCGATAGAGATCTTCCCACGCACTATATATACATATATATATATATATATATATGTATGTATATATATATATATATATATATATATATATATATATATATACTGTGATAACTGCACACTTCTTTAGTTCCTCTTGAGCTCTGTCCCTGAGAAGGAACCACTCAGTTTGAGAAATCAAACAGAGACTTTCCCACATTGTAATACTGGTAACTGCTTCTAAGCGCTGAGGGGATTTCCTCCAAAACAAAAAAGAACCGGTTGATGAATTACAAATGTAACTTTTTACACTTGTAGCTTTTTAAACATATAATACTGGTGAACTGACTCTTAGCTACTGAGGGAAATAAACAAACCCTCAAGTAAAGAAAAAGACTCAGTTATGGTACTGTGTGTATAATAACTCTTGTTGAAATAAATGTATACTCTAAAATAAGACTCTACTCAATGGGGACTCCCGTTTAATGGAATAAGATAACTTCCAGGTTTTTCGAGACGAAGAAGGTAACACCGGGCCGAGGCCATTGACCAGGGAACACAATCCAGCACGATCCTGCCTCGTTTCCAGATCCAGTCAAATGTAAGTAATCGTTTGGGTTGCACTGTGTGTAAAACGGTTCATCTTCCTTTCCTATTAGAGGAAACAGTTCGGTGGATCACCGTGACTCAATGAAATTGGTAGGTCACGGGGAAAAAACTAATGAATGGGGTTTTCAACATCCATCATTGTCTCTATGAATTGTAATTGAAAGCAAACTGAGAGGGAAACCTCAGGGTTCTAAAACGGGCCCTCCTTACACGGCTGGCATAAGGAGTAGGCGCTCTAACTAAGTTCTGACCGGGTCAGGGCCGGTCCCGTTACAGATTAATAAGCTTGACTATTATGCGTTTCATTGTTGGGTTTTCATACTTTATAAATGATGGATTCTCCATTTGCAAATCAAGTAATATATATTAGAAACAAATTATTAATGACTTACAGATGATTAATAAGATATTTTATAAAGTGTTAGTAAATGTCTTTAAAATATTTAAACGTCATTTATTCAATGTTATCTATTCATGCATTTATTGAGACATATAATGATTTAGACCCTATGAGAGGCGATGCCCGTCAGTGGCACGAGTGGTGAGTATGTTTCTTAGTTTGCTGGCACGTACACATTATTGATTATGATTATCTAGCTAGCGAGCTGTGACTAGCTTGCTAGCTAACTAGAGGTCCTGAGATCGGCACGCGTCACCTCAGTTGTAAGTAGACCAATCCAGGTGATAGCTAGATCCTCATAATCAATAATATGTATGTGCCAGCAAACTAAGAAACATACTCAGCACTCGTGCCTGACGGGCATCGCCTCACATCACCTGGCCGCACATTTATTTCGACCTGCAATCAAAATTGCAAACCAAGTTCTGACCTGGTCTGATGTTCTGGAAGAGGATGTCGACGAAGTCGTCTCTGTCGGAGCGGACTTGCTCGTGGTGGAAGCCCAGCGCGTGGAGGACCTCGTGCTGCACCGTGCTCGTGTACAAACAACCGTTCTTCCTCAGGGACACCAGCTGCCCTCGGCTCTGACGGCCCAGGCGGGACGAACACCTGTCGCACACACACACACACACACACATATTTTACTTTTAATACTTGCTGACAATTATTTTACTTCTGTAGGATGAGACTTTAACTTGTGATACAAAATAAAAATCACTTTTTCTCAACACTGACAGAATGTAAGATGTCAGTGCTGCTGTCTTTTCATGTTAGACATAGCTGTGTGTGTGTGTGTGTGTGTGTGTGTGTGTGTGTGTGTGTGTGTGTGTGTGTGTGTGTGTGTGCTCCTACCCGGATCCAGAGTAGAAGTGGATGTATTGGCGTTGGCTGCTCCTCCAGTAGAAGCGGATGCAGGTGGACCTGTGGAAGGTCAGCAGGCTTCTGATGATGATGTTGCGCTCGGCACTGGCTGCGGAGACAAAGCAGGCGGCTGAGAGCTGCTCTCCCTTCCTGCATGGCAGCACTTTATTTTGTTGAGGGGTCAAAGGTTTATTTTCTGCCACTCACTGTAGGCGGTGGAGATGGAGACGGGCACGTAGACGAAGCGTCCATGTTTGGGCCACTTGCAGCCCGTCTTCGTGCAGGGGTCAGCGTTCCTCTCCCGGTTTGGAACAATGTCGCCGTGCACGAGGCCCGATTCTGCAGAGCAACAAGTACACAGCCAGGAGTATGAATATATGAAAAAACTGCGAGAAATTGTCCAATTGACTTGAATGGGGTTTCGGCGTGAAGAGAGCAAAAAAACAAACACTCATCCTTGTGCCCATAGTCTCTCGCCATAATTTAACGTAGAGAAATTATTTAAAGTTTATAACGTCACCAAAAGTCTGGAGTTTATTTGCCCAATTGAGCATTTTTTGATAGCGAGCACAGTTTTCATGTAATTATTGTTCAAGTTTAGGAAAACGTTTGGACCATTTCAGAGTTTACAATGGGTGTGTATGGCGCAGGTTAGAGTGGTGATGTCATCGCTAGAGCACGGAGGAGCTTCAGACTCTTGCGAATTTTTTAAATTTAATTTTGTCATTCACTCCACAATTTTCAATCTTCAGGCATAATGTATACATATAAACGGAGAAAATCTTGTCTTTTGTTTTAAACTTGGGTCGATTGAATCCACAGATTCACACATTTGTTTGAATCCGCCTGATTGTGAGAGGAAGTCCACCTCTCCTCCATTAAGCCCCATGTCAAATCTGACCACAATGTTCTCCCATGAGGCAAACGTGGGCACTTTCTGAACTGCCATTACGCTCTCATTTCTAAACCCCACAAACATTTAACTACACGGAAACGTTCACAAAAGTCTTGTGCTTCTCCTGATTCCGTTATTTTCATGATGGGAGTCACGGTTTTCTGTCAAATACAATAGTTTGAAAGGTTGTTTTCGTTAAACAATCTCCCTCTAATAATCAGTCTGCCACTCAGTGACACAGGTGCTTCAAATGAGCTAATCAGGGCAGTTTCACAAACACATCCATCACTCTGATAAACAGGCATAGAGACATACACACACGTATACTTATTTTAGTTACATAGAGAGACATACGAGTCTTAAGATCTCGTCTGCCCTTCACCCTGGTGCCCCAATCACCATAGTAACCAGTGACCTGTGTCTATGAAGCAATAGCTGCTCTCAGGTCCGTCACAAATACAGAAATGACTCCTCAATAACCTCAATGACACATCTCTCTACAGGTAATATATAAATTGCGACTTCTTACGGCAGTAGTCACCACACCATCAAAATTTATTGTGAAATTTCCATTAAATTAAAATGTTTTTCCCATCATGCATTGAGAGCTGGATTATTTAAATAAACGTCTGTCTCACCAATGCCTTCGTTGGCTCTCGCGATGAGTTCAGAGACGTCCAAATCCTCTGAAAGCAAACAGAGAAAACAAACAGATGAGACCAGAAGGAGCAGCGTGTACATTAAATACAAGACATGAACCTTTACCTCAATATTTGGGTATATTCTCTTTGATTCAACTCACCCGCTGGAGGTTCTTCCTCAGCTGCCCCCTGCAGCACAAACCACAGCAGGGCTCATTTCAAAATCATGATTTCTCTTTACTGTTTCATGGTGAAAACCAGACTAACAAAAACATATACATTATAGGATGACATGCTCTTTTGTGGCTTTTGACAACTATGCTCCATCTTAAAGGTTTCATCAAATAATAATAAAAAACAAAACTGAATTATCTCAAAAATGTATCAAGTGCGTTTCTCTCTTTTAGTTCATTAAAATATATATATATAATATTTTTTTTAAAGAGTCACACTCACCGCAGGAACGGCCGATAACGAGAGGAAGAGGAGGAAAATGAAGGCTGGAGTCATGATGACGGTCTTCTGGAGTAAAACGTCAAAGTCTGAAAGTAAAGTCAGAGCAGAGTTTGGTGGTTAAAGGTGAAGCTTTGCGTGTAAGAAGGTAAGAAGGAGGAGATCAGTACCTGTTGGACCTGGACAGGATGCTCGATGCTGCAGGTGTTCAGCTGCTCGCTCTTTATAGGCGGCTCACGCTGTAGGCGTGTTCCACCTTTCAGCAGTGTACCTGTCGGGCTCAGCTGTCAGTCAAATGCTCTCAAGAAAAGGATTTTCAAGGATTTTCAAGGAAGGATTTAAGAACCTTTACTTACCAAGAATTCATTATGCATAAAAATGACTACTTTGGCATATTTGATATATTTTGCATTAATGTATAATCAGCATTTTAATTTACTTTTGGTCGTCGATAATCATCAATATATAGAAAAATCTTAATATGTAATGTAATTATAGCTGCCAGGTGAGTGCACCTCGAATGAAAAGTACCATATTAGTCTCGTAGAAGTATAAAGAAGCGTTACATGAAAATACTCAAAGAACACTTTTACTTAGTTTCTTAAAACCCCTGAAGACATCAGATGTATCATCATGAAAAAAAAGAAAGGAAACCAAGACTCAAGGCCAGAAAACTTTTAACTGTAAACGTAACATGCAAATAAAACACAATTTTCATTGTCACAATTATCTTTTTTTTTTTTTTCAAATGGCAATTAAACCAAATACAAGCCACTTAGGCAGGCGTGAACAACTCTAAAAAAACAAACACAATTCTGCCTTTCATTCATATCTGGAGAGTCAGATAACATTGAACAAACTATATGGAATACCTTAAACTTCCATGAAGTTGATAACTATCTTTACCTCATTTTAAAACCCTTTTACATCTGTAATTATGAAAGTCTGCCTGGTCCTTTTTGTCTTTTTTAATCAATAAATGTGTAAAAAAAAATATTTTGACAAAATTACTTACCTACTTTCTTTTTAGAATAAATGAGTTTCAAAATCGGGCAAGTATTTGTCATTATTATATGTTACGTGACTGCTGCATCACCCTGGAGCTCAACAGCCTCCATCAGTCAACACTCACGATGTCCATAGATGGGAGAATGTATGTGAAAGGGTGAGACCTGGACAGGTGACAGGCTGAAGAATGGTTCATTGTTTACGGCGACAAAGAAAGACTAAAGGTGGAAACACAATGTACTTTTGACCGTTAAAAGAGGAACGGCGACACTGATTGATGAGATTGTACCGCGACGCGTCAGTTAATGTTGGCATTTCATGCTTGAAAAGGCCTCAAAAAGCCATCGACTGCTTTAAATCAGCCCAAATCTTCAAGGCCAAATCTACGTCATGAAATGAAGTAAATGTTAACGCCCTCAGACTCATCTCAGACCCGGACCAGTAGGCTCAGACCCGGACCAGTATAGACTCAGACCTGTACCAGTAGGCTCAGACCCGGGAGGTAAAGTTACACTTTAAATGCACATTAAATAAAATAAAACAAGATACACATTTATTGAAATGCAGGTGTTGCAGTGCAGCACAAAGACAGAAATAAAAATAAACTGTTTTTCTCAATTTACTGGTCGGTCTACGTTCCAACCCTCACCTATGGTCACCAACTCTGGGTCGTCACCGAAAGAACGAGGTCTCGGATACCCTCCGTAGGGGGCCATCAGAAGGGAACTTGGAGTTGAGCCGCTACTCCTTCCTGTCGAAAGGAGTCAGCTGAGGTGGTTCGGGCATCTAATTCGGATGCCTCGTGGACGCCTCCCATTAGAGGTTTTCAAGGCACGTCCAACTGGTGGGAGACCCCGCACCCTGTGCACCTCCACACACAGCAGTCGCTCTGGAACCGAACTCCTGAAGAAGGGTTGAACTTTGTCCTTTTTCTAGAGTTGGCCAGGTTGAGAGGCGCAGGGTGGGAGTGATGATACTCACCGCCATGTTGGAGTTTTCCCTGGAGAACGAGAGGGATCGCCTCCCTGCGCCTGCGGGTTGCGGGGAGTAAGGCTCTGACTGTTGTCTGTGCTCATGCACCGAACAACAATTCGAAGTATCCGGCCTTCTTGGAGTCGCTGGGAGGGGTCCTGGAAAGGGCGCCGCCTGCCGACTCAATAGTTCTCCTTGGAGACTTCAACGCTCACATGGGCAATGACAGAGAAACCTGGCGGGGGGGTGATTGGTAGGAACGGCTTGCCCGATCTGAACCCGAGCGGTGTTTTGTTATTGGACTTCTGTGCTAGCCGCGGTTTGTCCGTAACAAACACCATGTTCGAGCATTAGGTGGCTCATAAGTGTACCTGGTATCAGAACACCTTAGGCCGGAGATCAATGATTGACTTTGTAATCGTATCATCTGATCTGCGGCCGTATGTCTTGGACACTCGGGTGAAGAGAGGAGCAGAGCTGTCAACTGATCACCACCTGGTGGTGAGTTGGATCAGATGGCGGGGGAGTCGGCTAGAAAGACCTGGCAAGCCCAAACGTGTAGTGAGGGTGAATTGGGAACGTCTGGCGGAGGATCCTGTCCGGGAGGTCTTTAACTCCCACCTCCGGAAGAACCTCTCACACATCCTGAGGGAGGCTGGGGACATGGAATCCGAGTGGACCATGTTCAAACCCTCTATTGTGGAGGGGGCCGCTAGGAGCTGTGGTCGGAAGGTCATCGGTGCCTGTCGTGGCGGCAACCCGACACCGGGGATGAGGGAAGCCGTCAGGCTGGAGAAGGAGGCCTTTCGGGCCTGGTTGGCCCAGGGGTCTCCTGAAGCAGTTGCTATGTACCGGCAGGCCAGAAGGGCTGTAGTAGGAGTTCGGGGAGGCCATGGAGAAGGACTTTCTGGCCTCAAGGACTTTCTGGCCTGGTTCTGGCAAACCATCCGACGGCTCAGGAAGGGAAAGCTGGGCCTACCCCAGGCTGTTATCAGCGGGGGAGGGGAACTGCTCACCCAGACGGGGGATATCGTCGGGCAGTGGAAAGAGCACTTTAAGGAACTCCTAAACCCAGCCAACATGTCCCCTGGAGAGGGGGCAGCGCCTGAAGACTTGGGGTGGTTGCACCCATATCCCTGGCAGAGGTCACTAAGGTGGTCAAAAAGCTCCTTGCTGGCAAGGCTCTTGGGGTGGATGAGATCCGCCCTGAGATGCTGAAGGCGCCAGACATGTCCCGGTCGTGGAACTTCCGGAAAGGCCACACCCAACACCCACCACTGACCATCAACGGTGCTGACATTGAGCGAGTCAGCAGCACCAAATTCCTGGGGAAGACCCCCACCCATTATGTGCACCTTTTACCGTGGCACCATCGAGAGCATCCTGACCAACTGCATCACTGTGTGGGGCGGAAGCTGCACAGACTACAGCAGGAAAGCCCTGCAGCGCATAGTGAATGCAGCTGGAAGAATCATTGGTGCCTCACTCCCCCCCCTCCCCTCCCTGCAGGACATATACAACACCCGCCTCACCCGCAAAGCGACCACGATTGTGAGCGACCCCTGCCACCCCTCACACGGTCTCTTCAGCCTCCTGCCCTCTGGGAGGAGATACCGGAGCCTCCGGGCTTCACCACCAGACTGTCAAACAGCTTCATCCACCAAGCTGTCAGGAAGCTGAACTCTCTGCCTCACCACTCCCACATCTAGACTCAGTCCTCTGCTGCGTCTGACCGCTGCTATTAACGCACACTTATATAGTTTCCTAATTTATGTTGTTTCATTTATGTTGTTTATTCATGTTGTATGCATGTTGTTTATATGTTGTTCTATATGTTGTTCTATTTTTTTACTTTGAACTGTTTTTGCACTATTCACTTTATGTCAGACAGAAGAGAAACACAATTTCAGATCTTCTGTATATTTGCACAAATAGAAGAAGTGACAAATAAAACTGACTTTGACTTTGACTTTTAAAGGTCAGAAGCACGAGGGGTTCAAAGTTAACACGACTTCACAAACAAAACCTTGAAAGTTCACCAGGAAACAAACGTCTCTCAGAAACCGGCTCGTTCCGGTTCGTTAAGACTCAAATCCCTCCTGTCAGGGTTTCGACACAAAGCTGCTGGAGCTTTAGGGGCGTCGGCACGCAGCCCAATTTAGACCTAAAGAGACGTTTAAGATCCGTATGACCGAAGAGAACAAACTGTTTTTTCCGACACGCGGGAATGTGGAGCGGTGGAATGTTCTTTTGGGTGTTCAGTATGTGACATTCAGGCACTTGATTATATAATGCACACACATTACATGTAATGTATGTGCATTATATAATCAAGTGCCTGAATGCATGCAGACATATTTAATTGTCTGTTCTAAGGGATGTGACCTTATGGCGACAGCGTTGTTACAGTCGACAAATCATTGGAAAAATACAAGATAAGTTGAATATCAAATGTATTTATTTATTTAACATAGACACAAACATGTTGTTTCACAGACAGTGATATACAAATATAATAAAATAAATAAAATCACTGCAACAGAAAAACAATATATAATTTCTTCCTTTTGGTGATTACAGTTATTAAGGATCTGTAGCTTTCTCAGAAAAAAATATATATTTTCATTTCAGTTTGAAGAGGTAAAGAGGAGAAAGCGGTCGAGCCAGTTGTTCAGTGACGAGCTGCTCATGTGTGAGCGCAGCTTCACAACTGTTGTGTAACTGCAGTGAAGTCGTGAGTCAAAGTCATGAGGCAGACCGACAACGTGACACAAAGACTCTGAGAGAGAGGGAAACCATAGAAAGAAAAAACTACTTCACAGAAGTACTAATCGAATAATCAGCCTCCTTGTAGCTTTCCAGGTGTGTTGCAGATAGAAGTAGCTTCGTCTATCTGTCGGGAACCAGAGGGTCGTCGGTTCAAGTCCCCGAACGGACCAAGTACTCGTAGCTGAGGTGCTACTTGGCCTCATTGGGAACCAGCAGCCCAATGACCTTAAATACAGGGACAGTAAAGGTTGATTAACATGTATGTTTGTTCACATGTTTGATGTCCGACTTTGCGCCGCGTTACACTGGTTTCTAAAGTCCCGTGACTCGATGTTTCCGCACAGACAAACAAAAAGAGTCAACACGTTTCATTTCATCCTCGATGTTTATTTAAAGGAATCGATACCATGATGAGAACACGATGCCACAGGATCGATCGTCCATCACTACTGCAGCTGTGTTAGTCAACTAACACTGATTCTAGATCTGTAACACTGAGTTTCTCTACAGAGGTTCACACAAAAGCACCACTTTGAATCTTGTGTTTGCCAGAGATAAGTTCCTTATGTCATTGAAAAATTTAAGAAAAAACTACTCATTCTCATCAGGGGAGTTTCTGGCTCGGCAGGTTTCAGCCGTGATTGATGAGTGAGACGGAGAACAATTATCTTCCTTCTCGGAACGACCTAAACCCTCGTCATGGTGACCAACAGCATATGAATGTGTGTGTGTGTGTGTGTGTGTGTGTGTGTGTGTGTGTGTGTGTGTGTGTGTGTGTGTGTGTGTGTGTGTGTGTGTGTGTGTGTGTGAGAGAGTTTCTTCAGTGTTGAGGCGATTGTTTTGAAACGTGAACTGACAGACATGAAATACTTGGGCCAGAAATAAATCATAGATTACAACAGAAGAAGAAGAAGAAAAATAAATAAAAAACAGAGCAATAAGTGAATACGAATTAATACTGACACTAGTGCAAACTAGAATAGAACAAACTGAAATAGAAACAGTAAATACAACAACATAACAAACTAACATTGTTAACACATGTTTGGGTTTGTTCACACAGCATTCATAACCTCAGTTATACACATTTATTAATAAAAACATGGAGGAAATAGATTTTCTTAAGGTTGTCGACAGTATTTTCTGATGTATGGAGTGATGCAAAGAGGTATCTAAAATCTTCTGGGTAAAAACTATTACAAAATGAAACAATGTTAATAATTATGTTCTAATAATGCCTCATTTGTATTTAAAAAATAAATAGTCTTGACTTTAAGTAATGAAGTGGGGAAGTTCCCCGGTGATATCTGAGTCATTGTGTTTTGTTTCACCTGCTCTCACTGATCATAACCCATCAATCATCCGTCACAGCGCACGCCTTCATGAAGGCAGGAGACAACACACTCGTCATCACAGAGCGGCTTCCTGTCATTACATAACTCAGGTGTGTCGTTTCAGGCTCACACGTTAACGCAGCGAGTCATGTTTAAAACATGCTTCAGTATGAATATCTCTGTTGATGTTCACAGCATGAAGTATAAAAGTCTATTCACGTGCAATGTTTAGAGATTACTGTCCAACAAGATGCGCGTTAACAATTTAAGTTGGGATCACTTTAAAATGAGCAAGAATCATTTAAAGAAATTGCACTACAAAGAGACAAAAAAAAAAAAAAAAACAGGTCTTTTTCACTCCTTTGTTTTGACTTAATTTACGCAAAAATCAAACAAACATATTGTCATACTTTCATTTTTCTAATGTCATTATAAAAAAAATGGGTAACACTTTATAATAACACACTATTTAGCATTAGTAAAGCATGAGTAAACACTTAATTCATCATTTATAAAGCATTATTCCAACATGAACATTCATTAGTAACTCATTAGTATGCAATTCATAAACACAGTTATAAATGTTTCATTCATAACATTTCAGTAAAGCATTTTTGACGGTCTCACCGACTATATAAACTTATAAAGTATATAAACACCAGGACTGTACGCTGTTTCTCAAAGGGAAAACCCTCGATCTCTCCGGAGATAAAGGCCCTCCTCAAGGAGAAGAAGAGGGTCTTTACATCTGGCAACAAGGAGGAGCTGAGGATGAAGATCAGGGAGGGGAAAGATGTCTACAGGACAAAGATGGAGGACCAGCTGCAGCAGAATAACACCATCGGGGTCTGGAAGGGCCTCAAGGCGATGTCTGGGTTCAAGGGGCCCAACCAACAGCCTGAGGGGGACCAACAGTGGGTACATGATCTGAACTTATCCCATAACCAGGTGAGGAAGGAACTGAGGAGGATCAAGGTGAGGAAGGCCACGGGTCCAGACGGCATCAGCTCGTGGAGCACATCTTCAACTTGAGCTTAAAGGCTGGTAAAGTACCACAGCTATGGAAGACGTCCTGCGTGATACCAGTACCAAAGACCCCACGCCCAAGGGCCTCAACAGACCTCCCACCTGATGAAGACCCTCCATCCATCCATCCATCCATCCATCCATCCATCCATCCATCCATCCATCCCTCCATCTACCCATCCATCCATCCATCCATCCACCCCTCCCTCCATCCATCGCTCCATCCCTCCATCCATCCATCCATCCATCCATCCATCCATCCATCCATCCATCCCTCCATCTACCCATCCATCCATCCATCATCCCTCCATCCATCCATCATCCCTCCATCCATCCCTCCATCAATTCATCCATCCATCCATCCATCCCTCCATCTACCCATCCATCCATCCCTCCATCCATCCATCCATCCATCCATCCATCCATCCATCCATCCATCCACCCATCCATCCATCCCTTCATCCATCCATCATCCCTCCATCCATCCATCATCCCTCCATCAATTCATCCATCATCCATCCATCCATTCATCCATTCTATTCTCTTACTGCATACATTTAGTTTTAACCTTGATCCCCACATATGTAGCAAAACTAAGCATGCACTGCTCCCTGCTGGCCTTAATGCGTATCACACGTGACAATAGTTTAAAGCCGGGGGATTCTATTAGAACTCAACAAGGTCCAGTTAGAGAGAACATCCTCATGCAAAGGTCTAAAACACCACTACAATGTAGTATGATGTTATATGTGTGTGTGTGTGTATATATATATATATATATATATATATATATATATATATATATATATATATATATGGGACTAAATCGTAGAACAACAATGTCCAACTTAGATTTAGTCCCATATATTAGCGGTGGGGTGAAAAATCAATACAGCATAGTATCGCAATATTTTGCGTGTCGATATTGTATCGATACAGAAGTCTAGTATCGATCTTTTATTATATCAATTATTAAACTTTTTGGTCCTAGAATAATAAAATCAATTGCTTTTTCAGTCCACTAGATGGTGCTGTGTTGTTGTCTGGTGAGGTCAGCAGAGGTCCCGGGTCAGCATGATCGGTAGGAAGTTGGTAAAAACAAAATTAGAGGCATCCAAGAAAGAAATTAGAAATGCGCCGTCCGAGTTTAAATCAAACATCTGGAAAAAAGCATACATCAAACTGGCTACGGGTCCTCTAGCAGCGCTGGAAGCGGCCGGTGTTACGGGTTAACAGGCGGCCCTCTTAACTGGCAACCTTTGGCCGTTAACATTGTCAGTTAACAGGGCCGCCTGTTAATCCCTAACACCGTCATCCAGACGCCGTTCCTGGAGAAGTTGGTGAAATTCACCGAGCTGTGTGCGCCTACGGATAATATTATGAACCCAGACACCTGGACGTTTGATGTTTCCACATGGCCACACGGGATTTCCACAACAAGTATAAACCAGGACTAGTGGTTATTGCCATGGTGACTATGTAGACTGTAATGCAAGCAGTTCAGTTTGTCAGGTGCAACATTGATGACATGTTGCTCAGTTTGTCTGCTTGACAATCCCATTTTGCTGCAATAAAAAGTATTGAAGTGAGATGAACAGACTGAAAACTTTATCTAATTACATCAAATATGTTGAAAAGGTTTTCCTTTGGGGACAATTTGCGGTTGGAAAAAGGTAATAAATCACAATATATCGCAATACTCAATATATCGCAGTATCGTGATAAGATCGTATTGGGGACCTCTGGTGATTCCCACCCCTAATATATATATATATATATATATATATATATATATAGAGAGAGAGAGAGAGAGAGAGAGAGAGAGAGAGAGAGAGAGACGCTGTCTCTTTCCCCATCTCTCCACCGTGTGTGTAAATCTACTGGAGTTTGTTGATAGATATGATTGGCTGAGTAGCATCATGTGACATAATTAATATTAATGAGCCCTGGTTTAAAGGAACAGTGTACTCTAACAGTGATTTTGGCAACAGGGGAGTTATTATCAACAAACATAGACAGCTGTTATGACTTCAACATACATTGAGACTATCACACTTCGTTAGACTGAATTTATTGTAGAAATCAAACGTCACCAATAACAACATGTTTCAGGTGGGTTGAATCTTTAATTCATATTAGTTTTTAAAGGACACATTTGTGTTCTTATAGAAAAGAAACAAATTACGATAGTTTGATTTAAATAAACCTATACGAACTACAGAGAACAACAACAATATATATATATCATTGTCATTTAAACACCAGAATACATAAGTCATGCTGTCACCAGAGTTGGACAGAGGAGGTTTTACTACCTTATTTGGTAATACAGCCAACGCATGCTCTTTAACAGAGAGAACAGAGAGAACATTTAACACATCTCATTCAAAAAGAGTATATAACATAGCAACTTATAGCGTCCTATGCATTTTATGTGGTCTAATCACAAACTATAATTGAAATAAAAACCAAACATTATATATGTGTTCAAATGGTTACATAGAAAAAGAAAATGATTATACATTTATAATAGTTAGACTTTTTTACTTTCATACTTTTCCTCGATCACTCAACAATACAGACAGCAGGCTTTTTTTGTCTCTTGAGCATTGGTGCATTAGTCTCCACCTGCAGATGTGACATTTTTGTGGCAAGCGTCTCCTTTTGTCCCAAAGTCTGATTTCAGTTCTCTTATCTTGTCAGGTCTGTTGCTATCGGACATCTTCGTACTTCTTCAATTGCTCTTACGGTCGTTATTTCTAACTACTGTGTCCCTGGAAAACCCATATATATGCACATAACACACACACACGCACACACGCACACGCACACACGCACACGTACAGTATATACACATGCATACTGTGATTTTGACGGCAACACGGTGGACTTTGTGAAGAGGACCTGCTCCTTATGAAGCTCAATCTAAGGTAACGAAAATACAACGATTCTTAGGTTCAACTGATTATACACCAATGAAAACATAGTTTTATTCAATTTCTGTCAATAAATACTTCCAGTAGCTATGGTTGCTGAAGTCATTTAGCTCCAGGTATAATTTTTTCCCGGTTAGAGTCGTTCGGGGCTTTCTTACGAAACACGCTTCATTTTCATTGGAGACAACCACAAAAGGTGTGAGGCTGCTAGAAGGCGCTCAGTCAGGACTTTAGTCTGTCTTCCCCAGTTTGGGAACCGCTCTACACAGGAAGACACATTTATTCTTCCATCTGCGACAGAACAACTGAGGACGGTGAGAATCTCGAGTCGGTCTCGAGCTCACGGATTCGTCCGAACCCAAACGCAGGGTAGAGGGGTTCGGTGAAGGTGCATTTGAAGGTGTAGAGGTGGATCTGTTTGGCCGAAGAGACAAAGGAGGGGAGCAGGTAGAAGGACAGGGTGCCGGCTGGCCAGTCCAGATACACCGCGACTCGGTTGGAGTCAGACGGCGGGACAGCGGCTACGTCTTCTGGCTCGTTGTTGTGCCAGGCCATGTAACCGTGAGCTGAGCAGAACAGACTCCAGGACCGATCGTTCCATCCAATGCAGCAGTCGTCACTGTCTCCTCTCCTGTTGATTCCTCTGTACGTCAATCCTATGTGAACCCTTCCTTTCCACCGGACCTCCCAGTAGCAACGCCCAGTCAGACCTTCTGTGCACAGCAGCTGTTTCCAGCTGTCGAATCTCTCCGGATGATCGGGATACGGCTGCTTCTCTCTCACCACCACCACTCGCTTGTTGTCCTCAGACAGTGAGAGGTTCCGGTCGGCCGTGTTGGGATCCAGAGAAAGATCACAGAAATCTAATGGAGGACAGAAGACACAAAACACCGCGTTAAGGTGACGGCCCTTTGAAATCACTGATGCAGCGTCCAATATTGATTGAAAACGACGTTGTTTAGATGTTGATGCCACTTGCTTCAGATTAGTATGGGTAGAAATGTAACTTGTTTATTACCTTTGGACAGAACCAGTCTTCATGCTAAGTTAATTCTCTGTGTTGTAGCTTTAGATTTACACATTGGAGGTACATTTAAATCTCATCTTATTGTCTGCAAGAAAGGGATCTTGTTCACGTGAGGTTCTAGTCAACCAGATCAGTGACACTAGAACAGTTTAACTTACACCGGAGAGGTGATGGGTTCAGGCGATGCTTTCCACAATTATCCGTCCTGTGGAAGAAGTAGAGAATTGTGAATGGCAGAAGAGGATGGATCAAAACAGACACTGAGTTTGCTTTCACACCTGTAGTTGGGTTCATTTGGTTCGGACCAAAGGAAAAAACATAAAGTTGTACAGACTGACAGGTAATTCGTCGTTTGGACAGTCCATTCTGCGCCAGATTGAGTTTGGAAGCGGATCAATAGCCACCTTTCTAGTCTCGGTTCGGTTATTTGGGCCTCACCTTGGTTTCATTGACAGCTTTTACACCAGTCCAAATGAACCATACTTCCCAAGCAGTTTAGGTGTGAAAGTACTATAAAACATGCACAAATATACAACAACCATAATGTATCTGCACAATTATATAATCTATATGCTACTTGAGTGTTTCCAGTTTCCAGCTGGGGTCATTCAGTCCAGTAGACAGCAGAGTCACTCCTGAGTCTTCAGGATGGTTGAAGCTCAGGTCCAGCTCTCTCAGATGGGAGGGGTTGGACCTGAGAGCTGAAGCCAGAAAGGTACAGCCTTTCTCTGTGACCTGACAGCCCGAAAGCCTGCAAAAACATACGTAAAGCTTCATAATGAATTTCACCTTCATTAATCAACAAGTCTGACCGTGCAACAATCGGCTTGGAAATGTAATGCATCCTCTTACGCTGGCCAGTCTGCAATTGAGGACAATACTTGAATTCTGTGAATCTGAATGATGGTTATTAATCCCTTCAAATTTTAATCTATTCAACAAAGACTGACCTGAGAACCTCCAGTCTACAGAGTGGACTCCTGAGTCCAGCTGAGAGCATCTTAACGCCTAAATCCTGGAGGTCATTGTGACTCATGTCCAGCGCTCTCAGACTACAGTTCTTGGTGATGAAAACTGAGGCCAGAGCTTCACAGCTTTTCGGTGAGAGGTTACAGCCACTCAGCCTGAAGAAGAAAAAGTAATTGGATTTTAGCCACAGAAATGAGCATTTTCAACACATTTAATGCTTCCATGTGTCAGTAAACCTACAAAGCTTTTTTGGATGCTTTGACCACTGGAAGTAGCTTCAGAAAACCCTCCTCTGAAGTTGAGAATTTCCTCAGATCAAACACGTCTAGATCCTTTTGTGATGACAGCAGGATGAAGACGAGCGCTGACCACTGAGAGGAAGAGAGTTTGTTTCCATGGAGACATCCTGATCTCAGGTACTGTTGGATCTCATCCACTAGAGAACGGTCATCCAGCTCATTCAGACAGTGGAACAGATTGATGCTCTTCTCTGGAGATGGACTGTCCATGATCTTCCTCTTGATGTGCTGCACTAACATCTCCTTGCCTTCGTGTTTACTTCCTGTCGTCTTCAGCAGGCCTTGTAGGAGAGTCTGATTGCTCTTCAGTGAAAGACCCAGGAGGAAGCGGACGAACAAGTCCAAGTGTCCGTTTGGACTCTCCAAAGCTTTGTCCACTGCCTTCTGGCAGAGGTGGCTAATGTGGATATCTAGTTGTAATGGCGGAAGCCGCACTGAGTTGAACCGACTTCTTCTCACTAGATTGATGCCGGTGTTGATGAACGTCAGGAAGACATGAAGCGCAGCCAGAAACTCCTGAACACTCAGATGGACAAAGCAGAATACCTTTTCCTGGCTCAGCCCAGTCTCGTCTTTGAGGATCTCCGTGAATAGTCCAGAGTGTACGGAGGCGGCTTCTAGCTCAATGCCACACTCTCTCAGGTCCGCTTCATAGAAGATGAGGTTTCCTTTCTCCAGCTGCTCGAAAGCCAGTTTTCCCAGAGTGAGGATGGTCTTCTTGGTCTCTGTGTTCCAGACGGGATCGGCCGCCGCACTGCCGTGATACTTTGCGTTCCGTTGTTTGGTCTGAACCACCAGGAAGTGGATGTACATCTCCGTCAGGGTCTTGGGCAGCTCTGCCTCCTCTCTGATTCTCAACACGTGGTCCAGGACCATAGCCGTGATCCAGCAGAAGACCGGGATGTGGCACATGTTGTGGAGGCTTCGCAACGCCTCGATATGGGAGATGAGTCTGCCGGCATGGTCATTGTCCCTGAATCTCTTCCTGAAGTACTCCTCCTTCTGCAGGTCACTGAACCCTCTCACCTCCGTCGCCATGTCAATGTATTCAGGAGGGATCTGATTGGCCGCTGCAGGTCTTGTGGTTATCCAGAGGCGAGCAAAGGGAAGCAGGTTACCTCTGATGAGGTTTGTCAGCAGCACATCCACCGAGGTGGACTCTGTAACATCAGTCAGGATCTTGTTGTTGTGGAAGTCCAGAGGAAGTCGACACTCGTCCAGACCGTCAAAGATGAACAGAACCTGGAACTTTTCAAATTTGAAGATTCCTGCTTCTTTGATTTCAGTAAAGTGTTGATGAAGAAGTTCCACCAAACTGTATTTTTTTTCTCTCATTAAATTGAGCACTCGGAAAGAGAAGGGAAAGACGAACTGTATATTGCTGTTGGCTTTGTCTTCAGCCCAGTCCAGGATGTACTTCTGCGTTAGGACTGTTTTCCCGATGCCGGCCACTCCCTTTGTCACCAGAGTTCTGACTGGTTCATCTCTCCCGGGTAAAGGTTTAAATATATCCTCACATCCGATTGTTGTTTCTGAACCTGACGTTTTTTGGGACGCTGCTTCTATCTGTCTGACCTCGTGTTGATCGTTGACCTCTCCACTCTCTGCCTCTGTGATGTAGAGTGTCGTGTAGATCTGATTCAGAAGTGTTGGGTTTCCTGCTTTGGCAATTCCTTCAAACAAACACTGAAACTTGTCCTTCAGTTTAGACTTAAGTTTACGTTGGCCAATCGCAGCATGAGTTTCTGAGGAAGTAACAGGATAGATGTTGCAGTAAATATAAATATATGAAATGACACCTTTTGTCAAATGCATACATTCCTTGAAACTCTGGTTCTGCTAATCACAAATGACCTTAATTTGGAATAATGATGCATAATGAAAACTACTTTATTCAGGAATTCAATCCAGCATCATCAACCTCACATTTTGAACAACTTATTCAGACATTAGGCTAAAGTTGGTTAAGATCTGGAGTTCATAGATCCAGTAGATAAAGGCCCATATTTCCAGAAGCGGTATGTAATTCATAAAAGGATCTTACTGCTCTGCAGAGAGTCCGCCAGCTGCTTCTCCTCCATGTTCCTGAGGAAGTTCAGCGAGAGTTTCAGAATCGCTTCTCTGTTGCTGTTTCTCTGCTCTTCATCTTCATCACCCACAACTTCATCATCTTCTTCCAGCCCCTTCAGGAATTGTGGATCTTCTGGATCCAGAACCTTCTTGAACTTCTTGAGCTCGTTCTTCACAAAAGTCACAATGTTTTCCTCAAGATGCTGGAAGAGTAAAAAGTATCATTTAAAATGTTCTCACAACGATGGAAACAAACATCATACACACCTGACTCCAAAACCTGTAACATGAAGACTGTTTTGACATTAATCTTTAGCTTATCAAACCTTTTCCTCTGACCCGTTGCTATACCAAGCCCCGCCCATCCCCCTCCCTTGATGCAAATCCATCAAGCTGTCAGAGCTACGTTATAATGGAGCCCACACTATCACTACTGGTGGCTGGCCAACTTACTGCTGCACTGGAGAGGCACAATATGTTTGACAAGTTCCAGTCAGGGTTTCACAAACAGTACTCGACTGAAACCGCTCTCCTGAGGGTTTCAAATGACTTATTAATGTCATCTGACGCAGGTGACTGCTCTGTTTTAGTGCTCCTCGACCTCAGTTCAGCGTTTGACACTGTAGACCATAACATCCTGATTGAGAGGCTACGTGATTGGGTGGGCATATCTGGCACAGTGTTGGAGTGGTTTTCATCTTACCTTGCAAACAGAAGTTTTACTGTCTCGGTGGGAGAATTTGAGTCGGACATCTCGCCACTGTCTTGTGGGGTACCGCAGGGCTCGGTCCTAGGGCCTCTGTTGTTTTCTTTATATTTATTACCCCTGGGACAGATCATTAAAACCTATAATGTTGCTTATCATCTATATGCAGATGATATCCAACTCTGTGTCTCCTTTAAACCCAGTGAGGCCTTCAGGTTAACCAGTCTGCTAGATTGTGTAAATGCTATTAAAGACTGGACAGCAGTAAAGTGCTTACAACTAAATGATACTAAGACGGAGGTTCTAGTTGTTGCACCTGGTGATGCTGTCCCTTTGATCAAGCAGAGCATTGGTCCACTCTCCTCTGCTGTCCACCTACATCTGCGTAATCTCTGGGTAATATTTGACAAATCCATTGTCGTTTGACCCCCATGTGAAGCAGCGGTCTAGATCCTGTTTCTTCCATCTACGTAACATTACCAAACTGAGATCTGTTTTGTCTACGGCTGAACTAGAGATGATCATACACACTTTCATCTCTTCACGTATTGATTACAGCAACTCACTTTTCTCCGCACTCAGCAAATCTGCGATTAACCAGTTGCAGGTAATCCAAAATGCTGCTGCCAGATTACTGACAATGGACAAATAGACGGTCTCATATCACCCCCATTCTCAGGTGTCTTCACCGGCGTAAAGAGTAAGTATGTGTTTTAAGGGCGGCCCAACTAGCCAGTGTTGTTTATCACCTGACTGGATAGACCTGCAGCTCATGTGACACCTGAAGCACATGCTTTAACTGTTATGAAGTGCATCACATGGGCAGATAATCCACCTGCAGCTCAGCCAATGCGTGAACCATGTCTGATTGTCACGATGTGCTCTAACAGGTTTGACCGCATGGGGGTTTCCAGACTGAAGATGGTTCTGACAGTGCCAAAAAAAAGACCAACAACGGCAGTTGATCTTGAAAGTGTGTGAAAGTGTGTTTGTAAATCAAACAGAAATAAGCGCATTAATTATCACTAATGTTCATATAAAATCAGAGCGTACCATTTCAGAACCCAAAGATTCAATGTTTCCTTACCACGAAAACAGAGTCCAGGTTTTGATGACGCTTCAGCTCAGGCCGTTCACTCAGAACCTTTGACCTCGTCCTGTGAGGCCTGTGGACCCAGAAAACACACACACACACACACACACACACACACACACACACACACACACACACACACACACACACACACACTTATCTTCAGCTTCTGCAGAGTTCGATCAACCTGAACTTTGAATTTTGGGAGGAAATGAACGTCGGATTCTCTGAGGAATGTCGACCCAACGCCAGGTACCTTCCAGTAACCGACGACAAACATAACACAGCTTTTTCCTTGAAGTCACATGAACAAAGAATTCAAAATGTACGACATACTGCCGACTACATTCATTATTAAGTATGTCTGAAACCAGGCCGAAAGTAGTTATTTTCAGTTATTGTAGCCCTTTAAGCCCTAACCCCTAATCCTATTTATTGTTTGAGTTGTGTTTAGAGGTTCTACATGGGGATTATATATTATTGTAGCCCTGATTTTCATCTTTAAATTGATACCTAACATTTTTTTTTTGTTATTTATACCATGCTTTTTTCTTGATTTGTACCCTGTGACCTGATATAAAAGGGTCCCCATATTTAAAAGTTAAGGTAAATTAAAATGATTAAATATTTAATAAAAAAAGTTATATTATTTGGTATTATTATATATGTGAGCTATCACAGTTTTTCTTCAGGTGAATGAGGTAAAACAGTTTAACTAAAAGATAAATCACCGTGAAATGTTCCAAGTTTATTTTTCATTATTACAAGTTGTCTCGGAATGTATGTTTTTTGTATAAAATTAAAGAATTATCTCATCAAATATTGGCTATATTAATAATAATATTTAATAATCTTTTTTTTTTTTTTACCGTGACACATTCTGTATGTTAGCTTTCACAGTTTTGTTTATTGGATTGAATTCAAAGTGGCAGAAACCAGAAAACAACTTTTAATTGTAATGTTGTCCTCCCGGCCTGCGGGAGACTACTTTGCCGGGAGGAGAGCAGGATGGCGACTCCGGGAGACGAACCCTCACTTAGCGGTTAGCTAGGGTGACCAGACGTCCTCTTTTTCCCGGACATGTCCTCTTTTCGAGACCTAAAAAAAGCGTCCGGCAGGGATTCCAAAAACGTCCGGGATTTTGCTACGTCGGGGAAAATAGTTATTACCCCCTTACAAGTTTTGGAAATGGTACGTCCGGGAAAATAGTTATTACCCCCTTACAAGTTTTGGAAATGGTATCTCCCTCACGTTCTACCTTCTTGCTCAATCTCTGACTTGCGCAAGCCCCCCCCCCCCCGAGACGAAGTGTCTTCTTTTTCACAAACTCAAATCTGGTCACCCTAGGTTAGCTGTAGCAGAAAACTCTACACAGGTTAGAGCCACCTGCAGCCCGCTGTGACTCCGCCCACATGAATGCCAGTTGCTCCAGCCGACCACTAACTGAAGGTCCATCTTCAGGAGCCTCCACCTGCTCTCCTCCCGGCAAAAGCAGTCAAAAGCGGAGGAAACTAACTTCTGGTTCCACACACTTTAGATTTACCGTAAACGTCGGGTTACAAGCCGCTCCTACCTCCGGTCAGTGTCCCCGCTGTAGCAAGCTAGTAGCAGCGCTAGCTAGCTCCCCGCTGCTGCCGCTACTGGCCGCGTCCCCTCTGCCCGAGTCGGGTGTAGCTGGCTACAGCGGGGAGCTAACGGGGACACTGACCGAAGGTAGTAGCGGCTTGTAACTCGATTTTTACGGTAATCTAATAAACAAACTATTAAACCATAAACTGCTCTCGGAGCAGCTCGACTTCTTCGTCCTCATTGTTTATCTTTTAAACAGATCTTACACGTTGCAATAACATATTGATGCTTCAAAGTCTCACCTTGGCTCCACAGCCGGCTCTTCATTCTTGACGTTGGGTGGCTGCCACATGGACCCGTCGCTCTTCAGGGACACACCGCTGGGTCCCCATGAATCTGGTCTCTCCTGCTTCACGGGGCTTCAACACAACACGGACGTTCAACATTCAGATTATAGGTTACGGACTGAACTCCCGGCCTCCAGAAGACTACTTTACCAGGAGGAGAGCAGGATGGCGGACCTTCAGTTAGTGGTTAGCTGTAGTAGAAAACTATTTGTCGCAGCCATGACACAGGTTAGATCCCTGAATGCCAGTGGCTCCAGATGACCACTAACTGAAGGTCCATCTTCAGGAGCCTCCACCTGCTCTCCTCCCGGCATAAGCAGTCTCCTGGTGGCGGCGGGAACTAAATTCTGGTTCCCGCCACTTTAGATTTAATCTAAT